>JXTB01000040.1:586802-624607 GCA_002914805.1 Parasponia andersonii
TAACCACCACCGTATGATTGAATTTCTAGGCCAATGACAAAGTTAGAGTTAGAGACATCGAAGGTACATCAGCTGCTGGAACATTGATCCAACTGATAAGTTGACCATGATTCATATGTCTATCCACTAATCAGCAATTTTAGTCGACAAAATACCATTTAAATCCCAACATGTAGCTTTTGGCAATGCTCATTGTTTTTGGCACTGAATCACATCAATTGAATGGGAATATCTACCAGTGACGAACAGCGTTGACATGGAAAGGCTCCACAAACATCACAAGCATAAACGAGTTATTTTGAGGACGTGAAGTCAATTCTAACGTCAAAAGTTTACAGAGGTGTTTACAAGAGCGTATATGTTCAATAATTAATCAGTGCGCGAATTATTTCTTTAAAAAGAAAATCTTCTGTACCTTTCAAAAAATAAAAATAAAAAATCTTCCGTAAGCCATATGGTACTGGATTCAGGCTGATCAATGAAGAATAACGAATAAATGTCTCTCTCACAGGTGTACTTAATATGTACTTATTCAAGTGAGAAAGCTTTGCCAAAATATGGCTCAGGTGTGATGAGTGGAAATTAACTTAAGAGTCCAAAGTGACAACTTTTTGGTTACTGTGAAATTTTATCCAATCAATTCGACATGTATATGTGATAGGTAAAAATGGTAATACAGATACCATAAAAGAAGAAAAAGGTAATGGTTATCCGGTGTTGAAATTAGCGTAGAAATGTCTTTGAAAGTGCTAGGCGTACAAATCCATAATAGGAACAAGTACTAGAAGCATGAAAATTCTACCCTAAAGTGATTAGAACTTATTCGCAACTTTTTTTCGTGTGCAAAACGTGTGGAAAAGATGTCTTTGCCAATGCCAGGTCATATTTCCACATAATTTGATGTGGCAGGCGAAGATCCACAAAATGGTAACATGGCATACAATATGGCCAGGACAAGAAGAGCCGAGGTGGATATGACCTATGAGTCCTTAAGTCTATCTAGAAGACTCCAAACTCTATTTTGAACCTGAAAAAGTTCTGTTATTTAAAAATAAAGTCGACAGACATACATCACGCTTTTGAAAATTCCCTGAACAAATCTGATCAACAAATGTTCTGGAAATATTGCTCCAAGGTAGGTAACGAATATCCAAACCACACCAGCAAATACTCGATTTATTCATGGAAGACGGGTCGTTTTTGAACAGAGAAAACACTTGGTTTTGAGGCAGGAACAACACTAGGTTGAATTTCTTCTACATACCCAAAATACCAAAAGTCAACGACAAAGCAAAGGGAATACGAATTTTTTCTAATAATGCTTTCTGTTTACGAGCCAAACTAAGTTGGAAGTTGGTAACATCTCTTCAAAGTTTTGCCAATATTGCATTCTGAATTGGCTTGACAACTCCAGCATCTTTGACATAAGTTTCTTTGGTATCCAATTCACAAGCATTAGGTGGGACATCAACCGCAGGCGAACAGTTGAAGAATCCGTGAGGCTGCATCCACAGACACAAAGAAATTAAAAAAAAAAAAAAAGGGTTCAGACAAAACCAGTAGTTTTGGTCTAGGATTGAAATAGAGATGTTTACGGGAAAGATATTTTTCCACCACGTTAAGGAAATATCAATACTATCTTGACAGCGTCAGTTAAAAATTGATATTGGTAACCCAAAGTGCACTTCTTCCAAAATATCGAGATTTTTCAATAAAATGTCACGAAGTTAGTATATCTGAAATGCCATTACCCTTTATATGGGGGCGCTTCAGTAATTTTCAATGCTTTTTTGACATTAGGATGACATTTTCATCTATATTTCCATTCTACGTAAGTAGATCATATTCATGCACATCAGCACATGCAAGCAAAAAGGATGAAATTTCAAAAAGTGCCAATGAAAGATGCATTAAAACTGACTAGGGAATACCATTAGCATAAAACCAATGTGCTCCACCGGCATGACAGGCCAGTCTTCCAGCCTAGGAACATGCGTTATTCCAAATACATACCTGTAATTCAACACAGTGCCGTTGTAAGTCAATATGAAAAAAAAAAAATCAAGGCATGTGAGAGAGAGAGAGAGAGAGAAGATGCTAGACAAACTAACCAAAGGACAATATCAGTTTCTTCCAAAGGTCGATCTTTCTTAACCCACGTGGCTATCCCTTCGCCAACACGCGGATTTTGATTTGGAAACTCTCCTCCAGGGAACATCTCATCACGTGCATATTGTGTAACCCAAAGATTATGCTTCAGAAAAGCAGCTCTTCTCAAAAACTTGGCCTCAGGACCAGCCATTGGCAAACAGTTTGAACCAGGTACTAGCTTGTAGCCTGTGAAATGTCCAGTCCTATTTACAGTTCTCGTGTTCCTTACCTGACATATTAGACGTTACTTATTGTCTATCAAACAACTAAATTGGTAGCTCTGTGAGCGTTAAAATGACGGTAATACTAAAATCCAAAATGAGCGGGAAGATGGGGCAGGAGGGGTAGAGAGATTAAGTCAAAAGTTACATCACAGAGATATAGATGATATTGAAGCATAGCAACAGAAATGAAAGACTAGTAAAGATAAACAGAGCCAAATAAGGGTGCCTCACAATCCAATGGCGAGCAGTCATAGGGTTACAGTCACGCATTGCTTGCAATTCAGATCTAAGAAGAGTTTCCTCAGCATAGAATGCATTATTGTGAACATTGTTCTCCCCAGGTTCTTCAACTTTAACATCTACTTCTACAACCTACAAAAAGGTGTAGAGAAGAAATGAAATAATGTCAAACAGATAAAAATATAAAAGCATGTTTGTATTTTTTAAAAAACTTGTTCTCCAACTGAACCATACAATTTTTGAGAGGCAGGAAAATCTAGCATATTGCTAGATAAGTCCCCATGAGGAATCGAACCCCTTACCTCATGAGAGCAAACCATGAGCCTGTTCACTTAACCTAACCCTAATGGGTAGCATGTTGTTTGTACTAACAACCAAACTTATTACAAATTACTTTATCACAATTGGAAAATGATATAGAACCACATGTAGTGAGAAAAGTATACGAGTTCAGAAGTAAATTAAGCAACACAAGGAAAGCAGGAAAGAGGAAGGTGTTGCAGCACTTCTCCTTTATGAAGGCTAAAGAGACCTGAAGAGTTGTCTCCCCTTTTCCCTTCCGTTGGCTTCTAATTTGAAAAGAGCAAACTCCAGATGGCAGATTTGCAGTTTCTATATCATGTTGCCATAAACTGTGGTCAGCCCATGGGGATGTTTTAAGTTTGTAGTAGTTTACCTGATTGTAAGTTTCACCGGGTTTGCAGTCAACAGCAATATCCATACGAGCAACAAAGAAGTGTTGATGAACTGGTGCATACAATCCTGGTGCAATCATAGTACCATATTTTCGAAATTCTCCAGGCTGCAACGCTCCTAAACTAAGTATTCCTGTAAGTTTAACTTCTGCTTCAATTTTGCCATCCTGTAATAGATACATAACTTACACGTCAACAGAACTGACTGCATGGCTTACCACTAAACTAAAGAAAAACAAGTAAAGTGCAAGTAGGACCAGAAAGAATGGGAAGTCAAAGAAATTAGTAAGTAAAGAACCAGGAAAGGCCTAAAAAGCTAGAAGCCCTGGAAACACATATATGTAAATCTAAAATTTACTTACTATCTTATCTCATGTAGAGCCTCAATATTCATTTTGTTCCATATAGTTTAGCAGATTCCAAGGGAAAGTAAACATAAACCACACCATTTACAGGATAAAACATTGAGGCGTTCAACTTACCTGATAAAAGTGCCAGAAGAATCCATACTCATAATTAGCCACGGTACAAATAAAAGACACTGTTAACCGCCTAGACCTTCGAACTTCTGCTAAACCTGTTCTCCAATCTTGATGTTTCCACAGAAGTCCATGATCCTCTTCATGCAAACATACACAATTCTCAATAGTTTCCACACCTCCAGTAAAATTTGTAAAGTGGGCATCAAAGTACTTGATATAGCCCAAACAATCACATCCCTGTGTTGGTAGTCTCATTTCAGATTAATTTAGATCAAGTGAAAGAGAAAGTAAGATGCAATAGTCAAATTTAATAAGCACACAATAAATACCTTCTTAAGAGAATGTGCATTTTTACCAAGACCATCCTCCCCTGCATCAAAAGCATTTTTTCTGTAATGTGGATCATTTGGATCACCATACGGCACAACCATTTCCACAAAACTCAATCTATGGGCTACAGGCCTTCTCCCGCGACTACCATCAACATAGGCCACAGAATATATGATGAGACCCTCTCTGGGAGTAAATCCAATCCTGAAGTTCCACTGCCAGCAAACAAATACATTGAGATTGCTCATATTCTTAAAACACGCAAAACCAAATCCATATACTAATTGGAATATTCACCTTCTGCCACTCAACAAAGTACCCATTGACACGAAAGCTTGGACCTTCCGGCTGAACAATTTGTAAAGGCTTCAAATCGCTTCGATCAACACCACCTCTTGATTCACCAGGAGTATAATTTCTCAGTGGATCAGCAGGAGGTAATGGAACCAGCTTGCGGTCTTCAAACTCTATCACGACCATGTTCTGCATATCTACTAGTACATGGATGCCCTCAACTGGCCGTGCATAACCATTTTCCATTGGGCAGTCACTCTCAGTTCTACAGAATATCAATGGTTTAGCAAGTCTACGGCTGGGAGCATCAGCATCACTATGATAGCCGACACACCTGAGGCATACATATTAAGAGGACATCCCATTAGCATGCTGTTGAAATGGAACCTCCAAGTAGATAGCAACTAAACTTACCAGGCATCAACCATCACAAGATCCATATCTTCAATACCTCTCTTCTTCATAGCCTCTCTAAATGGAGGAAAGTCTTTTACAACAGCTTCGCATTCAGCGTATTCCACAGCATCCTGGAGCCATGTGAGAAACATCAGAACGGAAAAAAAAAAAAGGACACGAAAGAACTGTGCAACTACAAATCATCTAGCACGTATCTGCAAGTCTTCCAGCAAATCATTTAGCGTGTATAGATACTTACACGAAGGTACCTACTATACAAAACAAGGTCAAATAAACAGAAAAGGGCATACCATGGGAGGCTGCACGTCTGGAATGACTTGTGAGGAAATCACTTTTCCCCTGTGGTGCCCACCACGAGTTGCTGCATGTACTTCTGAGAGCTCAACAACCCATTTACTCGTCTCATTTGACTTCTTGTTGTAAACAATAAGTCTAGCTCGCCTTGGAGGGAGCTTGCTGGGAATAACAGGACCACCTTTCGTTCTAGGAAGTAACGAAGGCTGGAAAGGGGGAAAGAAATATGCATCCGCTAATGCAACAATATGTTTATCTGGTTCAAGCAGAACCACTTCAATAAAGCGCATACCGTCTCTGACCTGTAAAAGGAGAAACATTATTTAAAAACACCACCTTATCTACAAACTACATGTATCACCAAGGGCAACAAGGGCAAGGTGGCATTGTATAATTAACAAACCTCCGGTGTGGCTCCAGCCGCCCTGACCGTGGCGACTGCCACAGAGATCTCTGCAGCAGATAGAGGGTCCAAGGGATGGCTCGATTGGGCTCTTAGCATAACTGGGATCCCTACTGCAACCAATTTGAACAGTTTGGAATCAATCAATCAAACAAAGCGAAACAGAGAATTCCGAATGCAATGCATTACTATTCATTAAAAGGCACAAATAAAATGATGCAACATTATCAACTCTGAACGTCTCTCTTTTCCTAAAGCATATTCCAAACTCAACTCAAGCATCTCAAAATTCTTAAAAAAAATAAATAAAAAAATAAAAAAAAAGATCATGTATGTACATGTGTTTTCAAGCAATGTATCATAGTATGGTAAGGAAAAGGCACCAGCTTTCAACAATCTGATCAATCTCGAATACAAATTTTCAAAACCAGAAACGTAACTCACTTCACCGTAGTCTTTATTTGCCTCTTCTTGCCTTCATACCTAATCTATTTTCAAATTTACCCGTGTCCGTACACATAAAGGACATAGAATACAAGCAATAGAGCTTCACCTCATTTAAATCAAATCTTTTTAAAAAAAAAAAAAAAAAAAAATCAATTGAGAGAGGGAGAAATGTGAAAAACACATCTTTAAATACAGCTACTGTATAGAAATCAAAACAAAACACATTCAAACACCAACCAAGATTTCATAATTCTAAAAATAAATAAATAAATACATATTTATTATTTTCGGATTTAAAAAAGAAAGAAAAAAGAACCTTTGGTAGAAACAGTGGTGGAAGGTTCGGGAATCAAGGACGCGATGGCGATCTTCTTGGCGCGCTGATCATCGCGAAGGTCGGTGGAGGCGACGGTCCAATCCTGAACGGCATTGGCCGAAACGACACCGTCGGACACGGTGGCGGCGGCACCAGCGGCGGAGGGTGAGGAGGCGTCGCGGGGGACGGGGGCGGAATCGGAGGAGGATGGGAAGCAACACGGAGAAGAAGGACGAGCCGTCGTCTTTTGCGAAGCTGGGGCCATTGCAATGGGTTCGCAAGCTCGCCAATTCCACCCAAGTAAGTCTCTATGCAATCCACTGACATACAGCACTCGCTAGTCTCTCTCTCACCTTCTTCCAACGCCGCGTCGTTCCGCCAGCGAAAGGAAAAGACTAGCCAACCAAAACCTCTCCTCTCTTCTCCCCGAGAAAGAAAGAGAGTTAGCGAGAAAATCAGAAAAGAAAACAAAGACAGAGACTTGTTACTTGGAACGATCAAGAGCTAGGGTTTGGTTTGGACTGAAATGTGAGTATAACTTTCTTTTTTCTTTTTTTTCTTAATGAGAGGAAAAACGTGAAGAAGAGAGAGAGAGAGAGAGAGAGAGAGATTTGATTATCAGTGGTTTGGGACAGACGAAGAAGAAGAAAGACGAAGAGACGGGTAATATAAGGGAGGCTACCACGTGCATTCATACTACTAGTAGGATGCCTTTTTCCATTTCTCGTTTTCGTCTAAAATTTTATTTTCTATTATGCTTTTATTTTTGTATCCAAATTTAATGTGACAAATTAATATAATATGGTATGATTTTAAATTCGTTTCAAGCAACATCCCCCTATGTTTTATTGATGAGGAGAAAAAAAAAAAAAAAACTTATTTCGGCTTTTGATTTTTAAGCGTGGAAAATGGATCTATCTGCCTAAACAATAAATGCCAAATCTCTAAATTTTGTTACAAAAATATTCATTTCGAAGAGAAATTGAGTTAGTGTTTAGTTATAAAATTAAGAGATATTTTGACAAATTATTAGTGTCATTTTATAACATAATTTTGATTGAAGATAGACTTTGGCAAATTAAATGATACATTTTGTATTTCTAAACAAAATTCGAAACTAATATGTTGTAACAAAAACAAAATATGTTGAACTAATATTTTGTAACAAAACAATATATGGTGTTTTCTATTGTTAATCGCATGTCAACTCGTAGTGGGACTGTGTTATTTAGAATTATGGCTTATTTTTTAGGGATTATTTAAAATTATATTTGAGATCACGTTTCACAAGAATTCATATCGATTTTATTTATTGTTACTCATATTTTAGATCACTAGTTATTTCAAAATAAGACCTTTAGTATTTTGAAGGGGAAAAAAAAAAAGTAAAACTATACAATTGTAACGTCGTGGTTGAAATTACGTCATATAAGTCGTTGCACAATTTTAATACACAACTATAGAGTCACTACATTTTTCTTTATTAATTTTGTTTTTCCAACGAAGGCAATAAAGTTAGGAGAGAAAGAGAGATTCCTTTTTATTTTTATTTTAAAAAAATGTTTTTGTATTTTAATAGTGGAAATGGGCTTATCAAGTCGACCAATAAGATAAGCGCGTGTGAGTGTGATAGGGCGATCTGTTATTCTCTACTTTTGCTAATGGCCATGCATTTAGGTCCAACCTATATTTTGATATTTAGCATGATAAGGCCTAATTATTCTTTGAAATTTACATATAAGGACTCCCTTTCTGAATTCTATCCATAATGGTCGTCACTTTCTGGAATATTTTTTTCTACAACCGGGGACAACGACAGAACTCTTAACAAATATCTCTATTAATTTATTCCATTTTCTTTTTTTTTTTGAACACCATTTATTCTATTTTCTTGACTAGCTAAATCTAACCCCTGCTCATGGCAAGACAAGTTCATATCTAAGCTTTCAATTTTTTAAAGCTACATCTTTTAAAATAATAAGAATTTAGATGAAATATTTATTCCTTTAAAAAAAACTTTAATTCTTTCAATGTTACATGGTTGATCGAACGTGATCCCAATTGTTTTATGTAAATATAATATTATTGTTCTACGCAAATCTCAATGTACTTGAAAAAGACATACATATCTCTATAACAATGCAACAAATTACATGTGGTAATAAACAACACAATCTGAGTCATATTATGGATAAAACATTCTAATTCTGATTAAATGAAAAAACGCCCAATTCGAAATCTATAACTTTATTCCTCTCGGGATTGTAGATTTTTCTTCCCATTAGGAGTGAAATATTACTTAATTCAAATAATTTTTTTTCTTTTTTCACTTTATTCCATATCCATTATTCAGGTAAACTCATGATGAGAGGCATGTATCTATATAAGAAGGAATCTATAAATTTTTTAATCTATACATTTTTTTTTCCTGATAATTAGGAATCTATACAGTTTCCAATGGCTAAATATGTCGGAATTCTTTTTCTTCATTAAGAAAAATAAGTGTCAACATAAGACATCAAAATGTTACTGAAAATACATTTAATATACTATCAATACGACTGATGGTCACAACAATGTACAAAGACATCTATTCATTTAATTGCTTAATACAGTAATTTTTTTTCTCTCCTACCAATTTAATTATATACTATGTTTTCTGAAATTCTATATTTTGTACGGAAATATAAAGGGGATATTGATGAAAATATGTCCTTTTTTTTTCTTTACATTTATATGCTTTTTTCTATTGGAGAATATACGTATGCTAACTTGTTGATTTATTAGTATTTTGAATGTAAATGGTAACAATTAAAAGCAAAATGGAAAGTTTTGGCACGTCCCCAAAAAATATGATTTAGAGAATTTTAAAATGGAGTGAATAATTTTGATCCGTCCTATTTCATCATATTCTTACTAAAATTTGTGCATTTGTTTTGGTAAATTAAAAAATAAATCCCTTATTATTTCTACCAATCTACCAACCCACCGAAGGACAACTTCTACCTCTACCTTTAGCATTAGCATTGTGGTTCTTGAGACCAAAACTCCAATGCATATGTCAACACAAATATTATATTTGGCGGGAAAAATAATAAAATATTATATTTGATAAATCATTTCATTCTTAGATGCATAATGGCAAAGTAATCTTTTTGTTATAAATAATTATAATTAATAATTTAAATATCTCGTTTGAAATATAATTATAATCAATCAATAATACGTTGACACATAACATGGCGTTGAGCATTGTGTAATTGCATTTAGTATTGCTCATAATTTTATCATAATTGCGTGAACACTAAAAAATGCATGAATAAATAATTGAGTAATGAAAAGTACGATAATTTGAAATGCCATTATTAATAGGAGCGAGTGGGTGCTATTGTCCTTACTCATTTTTTGTTTCTTTTATGTTTTATATATAAAATATATTATCGATTTTGGATCTCTCAAATATTCTTGTTATAACTATGTCCTCTCTATTAAATGTGATTTGCCATATTTACTTCACTCAAAACTCATTTATTCATATTTTACATTTGTTCTATATCTTATTTTGTCTATAAGAATAGAAAAATAAAGACAACTCCTTCGCAAGAATAAAAAATTGAATAGGAAGAATCACATTTTTTTAGAAGAATTATTTATGGTGTGTTTTATAGTATTTATGTAACTATTCACTATTATGGGGGAAAAAGAAAAAGAAAGAAAAAAACCCTGATAACGGGATCTCACAAATTTTGAATGAAATCCTTTTAGTAAGTGTGCAAAAACGTCAAAAAGTAAATCTCAACAATCCTCCAACACCTAAATCTTAAAGGTAGACTTGCAAGTCAAATTGTCATATCTTATACAAAGATATGATGGCAAAT
The DNA here is from genome assembly GCA_002914805.1 of Parasponia andersonii. Classification (NCBI taxonomy): domain Eukaryota; kingdom Viridiplantae; phylum Streptophyta; class Magnoliopsida; order Rosales; family Cannabaceae; genus Trema; species Trema andersonii. The sequence continues at coordinate 596,974 of JXTB01000040.1, forward strand.
CTGAAATTAGGACTTTCTACTTCACTAAAACAACAAAAAGCATGTCAAAATAATGTGCTGAATAATAGATTTTTTATATATAAAAAAAGATTTAAGTAAAATTGTCTTGATAATGACTCTCTTTCGGGTCCAATCATAATAGGCTTTTTTGGGAGATCATTAGTAGTGGTAGAGCATGGTGTGTTGGTGATTAGATGTCCACTTGATGACGATGCTTGTATTTAATCAATCTGACTCATCTCCACCTACTTCCACAAACCCCAAAAGACATTTGAACATCAGCCAAATAACTAAAATGCTATTATTATGTATTTTACTTTTCTTTTTTTTTTTTTAATTTTAAAATTGCACATCCTCTTTTTTTTTTAAAAGCCTTATCCATGTCAAGGCAAAAAAATAAATAAATAAATAACAAGTAATCTTTTATTTTTTATTTTTGAAGGAAATCATAATGTTTATATGTTTTTCTCCATTGATTCCGTTAAAGAAAAAATTACTAAAACCACTATATGAGTTTTAAATCAAATTAATATATCCTCTTGAACAGAAAGAACAGTAAATTAGAATTGCGTTATATTCATCGAAGTGTTAAGACATTCTAATTTAAGGTCCAACCAAACAACAAAGCTAGTAGAAGTGATCCAACCCGATATCTCATCTGTAATTTTTATTAAAAAAAATGGATTATTACTTTCAGATAGCATATAACAGTAATATCTTTTTTTATTATTTTCTGTGTCACATCATATTAGGTTTTTTTATGGATTTTTTCTCCGTTTTACTTCCACTAAGATTTGTGTATATTTTATAATACGGATTATACAACTGGACTTCACGTAGATTCTATATGTTTAATGTATTTATAACACCAAATGGGAATTTGGATATGTTCCAAATAAAGATTCTGTACTTATTGAATATATGATATGCTGTCCTTCAATATATATATATATATATATATATGTTATATATGATATGTTGTCCACACAACTAGATGTAGTTAGAACGTACATGCATACTGATATCGAGCAAATTAGAAATATTTCATTTTAGTCTCTAAACTTAGATATTTTAACATTCCGGTTCTTATATTATTGAAAGTGTTCTCAATAGTCTTTAAGCACGTATTTTGTTAACTTTACGGCAAAATAGTAATTTCATACAAAATTTAAGTTTAGTTTTGGTCTATAAAATTTAAGCTTTAACGAGTTTCATTTTCTTCCATTGTGGTTAAATACCTAAGAGAAATAGTCAAAAAATGACTAAAAGATAACATAATTTAAGGACTAAAATGAGAAATTTAAAATTTAAGAATCAAAATAAAATTTTAGCAATAATTTAAGAATTAATAAAGTCATTAATCCCATCGATGTCACATAGGCACTTTCTACAGAAAGAGTAGTGGTTCAGTTGAAAAGAAAAAGGAAAATAAAATAGAGGAGAAATTTACATATAACATATGGTCTTGGAAGTGTTTTTTAACGAGGAAATCAGATAGTGCAAAATTAGAAGGAAAAAAATAAGCATAAACATCACTAGGGAGACAAAAGTCCTATGGAGTTGGAAGAGTCATTCAACTCCCACAGAGGAGGTCACCAGCCAGCTGGAATATAAACGCTAAAACACTTACTGTAATGCAGCATTATAAAACCAATTTATGTTATATATATATATATATATATATATGGTTGCCAATCTAATAAGTATTTTTTTTTTACCTATGGGTAGAGATTTTTTTTTTAGCAGTTGTATCACGATCAAATGATAATCCAATGATAATCCAATGGCTATAATGAAGTACATGAAAAGACGTGCATTATTAATGCTCTTTCTCTCTCTTATTTTTTACAATAAAAAAATGTCCATACTAAATTTTCCTTGGATAAATTGATACATATGCATAGGTAAAAAAAAGAAATACCTACTGTATTGGTGCCCTATATATATATATATATGTGTGTGTGTGTTTATTATGGCAACTGTGGTTAACTCAGTTAGTTCAAAATTTTAGGGATATTTATGTAAATTTGAAAGGTCATAGGTTCAAGTCTTAGTAATGTGTATATGATATATTTTTTTTAAATTTGTAGTAAGTAGTGGTCGTTAATTAAGTTTCATTTAAAAAAATATACATATATATATTATGTTGCTTACTTAGAGAAAATTATTCAGCATATATTATTTGTAATTTTCTCTCTAAATTCTTACGGTAATTACAAATATATCTCATGTAGTTTTAAAATTTTAAAAATTCAATCATGTACTATTGAAAATTACACTTTACCATTTTAGATTGTAACATAAAATTTCAATTATACTTTTGTAGCATTTAATTTAAGATAATAACAATTTTAATTGACAAAAATTCTCTCCACATTTAGTTTTCTTTGAAACATAATATGAGAAACTATTTCCAAACAGTTCCTAAATTAATTGAAAGTTGCTATTAAATAAACTATAATTCAAAACACACATAGATTTGTATTAATATCAAAGCTATTTAAAATAGTTTATGTTTCAGAAAAGTAAACAATAGAACATTTTCTCCAAAATTAAATGTTAGAATAAAGTGAAATTAAAAACTTATTTCAAGATGGAAATTAGTGAAGTGAGTTTCTAATAGTACATGATTATTTAAAAATAAACAAATTACAGGAGATGTATACTTTTGCTTATGGATATAAGGGGCTCCTCAAAGGAATATCATTAATCAAAACAGAAAGTCCCAAATTATAATGGAAGTATAAAGATTATAATTTTAAATTCCTCAAAAAAATAAGATAAAAAAATTGATCACAAATACAACTAAGAACAAATATGCAAGTTGCCTTGATTCTTTGAAAAAAATAGAAGACAATAATTACCACCAATCTATTGTTTTTAACACTTGTTTTTGGTTGCGTTCTTTGTGAGATAGACTCCAATACTAATTGAGATCCATATCTATCAAAAAAAAAAAAAAAAACTAGCCACTAAATATATCTAAATATGAGAAGATTCTTCAGATTTAAGAGTTAGATCAAAGAGCCTAAAATTTATATTAAATATGATATTACAAGCCAGATCTAAATTAAAAATTTATTAAAACTTAAAAAAAAAAAAAAAAAAACAGAAACGAGAGGAGTAAGAAAGACCTCTATACAAGGCAATGCTAACTTTCTTGTTAGGATGATATGAATTAACCTCTATACAAGGCAATGCTAACTTTCTTTCTTGTTAGGATGATATGCAAATAGAAAAAGAGAGGCAACTACATGAGATCTCGTTACAGTGGAGCACTTTTGTTTTTCACGAGACATAGTTGTAATTATTCTATTTCTAAAACAAAGAGTTTCATAAAAAAAAAATTAATTAAAAAAAATCACAATGTCATTATATGATAATTCCTCGTTTTTTAATTAAGATTTTTTTTTTTATAATTAAAGGGCTAATTAAGATCGGTCTCCTATCAATTACTAGCTTTTAGATGAATTGTAGGTTTCTTTACATGCTATTCCTAAGTTCAATACTTTAACATTTATTTTTCTGATCCTTTTAAGAAAATGTTTTCGAGTAAGGAATGCACAATCTTTTTCCCATGATTTCCTAAGACAGATTCCAAGGAAACTTATCAAGAATATACCGGTAGTCTAAACTTTTGACAATAGGCGTGTGGTTTTATCAAATTTTCAAGAATTTAATTTTTTTCCTTTGTCATTCGTAATTAAATTGGATCAGATTCTTCAGCTTTACTTTATACAAATCTTTTTTAAAAAATAGTCAACTCGTTCGAGACATGAATACAAAAAACATGAATAGCCAACCTGTAAGGCTGTGACAAGAATATATGGAGTACAGCAACTAAGTTTTCATCACTTTGGCCAAAATCCAAAAGCAAAGTGGTAGGCCATGCTTGCTTTTTCTTGGTCATATGGTGAAAGAAATATCCTTGAATAAATAAGTACACAAAGACGAGGTTCATTATTAAGAAAAATAATCATAATTTTTTTTTTTTAATTTTTTTTTTCTGTTAGAGTGAATTCAAAATACATCCTTTATAAAAGCTTTACAAAAATCTTAACCCTGCATTCTTTTTGAAACCACACGTTACGTACTCATTGGAATTGCAACATAATGTTTAATTAAATTTCACTTCCAAAACACATAATTTCAGAAAGATTTTGACAAATATGCCCTCATCTTTTAGTGTTTTAAAACATGAACCATTTCCAAACAACCTAATATAAAGCTATTACCAAACAACTCAAAATTTAGAACTTTTTTTCTTAAAAGTAAAAAAAAACTACGAGGAATATATTTGTAATATTCACTATTTTCTTAAAACTATTTTGCGTTTAAATAAAAGGTGGGGGGTTTCAACAATGAACTCAAAATACCAATACTAGAAGTGTGTTTGGTTAGCAATTAGATTAAACCAACAATTGGTGTTTTTTTTTTTTTTTAAGAACTATTTAACAATAATTTTATTGAGCATGAATAAGTTTCTTATAGAGAAATTGGAATGGAGCTAATGATCCATAATACGGAATTTGGAAAAAGACTCTTGTTTAGTAGTCTTTCTAGCTAACAAACAAGAGTACTTGTCCCTGTATCAAACAAGAAAATGTTGTGCTAGCTGATGTTGTATTATTTTATGCCACCCTTTTAAGTTCAATCTTGTACTGTTTTGTATGACCAAAACAACAGTCCAAAAAAGTTGAACCAGACCCATAATTCATGCATGGTCCTGTCTTTATCACTGACCAACGAAACTAGCTAATAAAGCTTCATATTTTCGCACATTTCACTAAATTACAACCCTGCGTGTAATGTCACATTTATATACCCACCTACCTTCTTTCTTATGTAGCTTTTTCCACTATATAATTTTCACTCATTGTTAGGCTGTCATTATCACTATCCTTTTCCTTTTCCGGATTTACCCTCCAAGGACTTTTTTTTTTACGGTAGCAGCTTAATTAGGTTTCAACCATGAAAAAAAAAGTACAATTATAAGACACATATTAAATTGTTTTCTATAATTTGTATCTATATATATATATATGTATGATTTTATATTATAATCTATATGTCGTGTTGTATAATGAGGAAGATTGTCCCGATACAAGACTGAATTGATGCAATGTTGGAACGACAATACCTTCGCAGTGAGAATATTGACACATGGAGTTGGAAGGGGTAATAAACCCATGCACGCTCCCCACAAAAATTTACGACAATAAGGATATTTTGAGAGTATCACACATGTAATTTGATTTGTTTTTTTTTTTTTTTTTTTTGAGGGAGTTCATGTATAATACATGTAATTGTATTGCCCTAGTTTTCCTAATACATGAAGGACGTTAGTGCCTTTTAATAATAAAGGACATTAGAAATTGATTTAGGTTGATAGATAACAACGAAAAAGAAAAAACACTATTTCAAGATATATGAGGTATGAGGTTTTTTTTTTTTTTTTTCCCCCTATAATTCTTTTGTTTCATTATAATGAAAATTTGTAGTGGTTGAAATTGGACGTATCTCCAATATTGAGAGTGAATTTTTATAATTTAGTCTGTGTTTGCTAGATTTTATGATTCGGTAGTGCTCTTGGTTGGTAGTAAATGATTAAATTAAGTATTCATTCCACAAAACGGTGCTTAGTATTAAATGATTATAGTGTTTAATCCACAACCAGGTGCTTGTGAAATTAAACTTACGGTATAAGTCTTATTATATCAATATTTGAATGAAATGCCAACTTACACGATACCTTTGATATCCGATATTTATTTGATAGTGAATTAGTATGTATGGCATTACTTATCAGTTATCACCTTGCAGTTCAGTAAAAGCAATTGGTCTTTTCATAAGGAGGAACGATCAGACTAGGGACAGATTCAATTTTCCCTTCGAGCTCTGTTGTTTTGTGGTCCAGATCCCAGGGTTTTTTATTTTTTATTTTTTTAATTATTATTTCTTAAATGCACAAGACAATACATTGTTTGGATGAAACATTAAAATCGTTATATGGACCAGGACAGCAAGGTCAGACAAAGCCCAATAATGCCTATCCAATACATAAAAAGCTCAGGAAATTCGGAGACACTATGGTGCTTGTATAAGGAGAAATGGACTTGGCTAGGAGTAATTTGGACTAAAATTTAAAATGACTTTTCTTGTATTGCTTTGAAAAATAAAATTTATAAGAGTATGTGGCGGGTAGTTACTATATTAATGACTAATGATTAGTCTTAAATAACTCATTAAGTTATTTAAATATATATAGTAACTAACCATCACTAATATTATGACATAGTGTGACTGAAATTGTGAACTTTTAATATAGTATTTTTTTAAACACTCATAAAATAGGGATTTCAGTCCAAAATACTCCTAATCAGGTCCATTACGCATTTTTCTCGTGTAATGGGTGCCTGTAAATAGTTACAAGTTGTAACATATTTCGATAATTTTTTATGACACATGATTTTTCTCTAAGTTTTTATTTATTTATTTTGTGATTTTTCTCTAGTATATCACAGGTTTTTATTTTTTTTTATTTTTGGGTTTATTCATTTATTTATTTATTTTGTATTTGAGACAATAAGACATGAAAACGAATTACCTTTCAAATACAGGATGGCCTTTTCAGAGAACTGTATAGGATAAAGGGAAAGATGAGGTCGTCCCATAATCATGGAAAAAGAGGCTATTTCTGTTTTAAGTTTTAACCTCTATCCATGCTTTGAATGGTTTTTTTTTTTTTTTTGAAAGGCTCAGAATGGTCTTTTCAATTTAAAGTGGAATTAAAAACGATAAGAACTAGAAAAAGTTATGTTAATTAAGATAATAATATCTCATCTCAGAATGAGATAACATTGTGGGACCGTTTTTAAATCATACAACATGTGGACGATAAAGTAGTAGAACAAGTTATAAATAAGACACATCGTCTGATACGTATTCAGAGTAACCAATTAAAAACCACGCGAGTCGCACGTGGTACCGCATAGGCCCGTGGGCTGTCCGAGACTAAGACCGAGCCCATCCCAGACCCTGAATGGACTCGGCCTAGTCCGATTCTTACTTCGACAGCTGATGGTTGGGAGCCTCAAGGGTCTTCCACCATAGTACAGTGGGAAGCAAATCACAGCTCTAGACCCAGACAGAGCATTTAATGCGATCCTGAGTAGGTGCGTGTATTGAGCAAACCGTCCTGACAGAACAACGGTTTGCCAAAGTCTCGCCCCTGACAGACTCGAACCATAGGGGACGGCGGAAACTAGGCTACGACAATGCATGGAGAATCACGGTAATCTCGGCTCATGATCTCTAGAGTAAGTCCTGATGAGAAAAGGTACTCGGTCCTGGGATTGAGAACCATGAGGTTCGCAGTTCCAGGACTATATATACGAGCCATGCGTCCCCAAAAAGAGGAGGCATGTACGCATACAAAAAATAAATATTTAAGAGTGTATGAGAAAAAGAAAAGATATACGCATACAAAGAAAAACTAAATCTTTGCTACCCTGAATCAAAGATAAACAACTGACTTAAGCATCAGAGAGTTTTTGCAGGTGGCCTCCCCCGCCTCTCTGACCCTACCTGAAGTCAAAAGCTCTTTGGGATAGCAAGGATACGTGGACAGTTAGAGGATACAACATCAGCAGTTCAGAGACACATGGACAGCTGGTGAAAACCGCTCCAACAGTTTGGCACCGTCTGTGGGAAACCGTTGAGTGTGAGAAAAAGAGTAGGAGTCTCGCGATCGCGCTCTCCCTGAACAAAAGGCCATACAACGTGGGATGACATCTTCGAGAATGATAACCAGGAGCACACATTCTGACGCCGAAAGGGAGCTCCTGGGAAGCACAACTGGGTCAGGAGCAAAAGCTGGACCAGATGTTCGCCGTCCTGGTAGAAGCAAACCGGAAGGCAAAGATTGCCCACGAGGCCGTCCTGGGTTTAAAAGACGAAGTCGCAGAAGTGCGCAGAGATAATTCCCGCCTCGAAGGGCTACTGGCAAGAGTATGGGGGCCAACCGCTGAGGGAAGTTCCCACCCCATCCAGATCACGGATGCATAGGAAGCAACAAAGCCAGACGAGGCCTTTCCGAGCCGGAGCGGCGTTGGACAAAAGACACCAGGAATGCCCGGAAGGTATGCTTCCCAATTAGAAGCAAGAAATGATGGCGGAGCTGAGTAAGAGGCTCGGGGCCCATCACAGCCAGACCCCCAATGATCTGGCAGAGCAAACTATACGAGGGATTAACCGGACAGCCTTCGCTGACTGGATCCAGATGGAGCCCAAGCCGAGAGACTTCACAACCCCGACCTTCAGGCCGTTCAAGGGAAAAACCGACCCCCTCGATCACATATACCACTTTCAGCAAAAGATGACCTTGGAAACTAGGGACGAGGCTGTGACCTGCGAAGTCTTCTCTACAACCCTGGCAGGACCGACCTTATTATGGTTCAGACAGCTCCCAAAAAAATCCATAGACAAGTTCGAAGATTTCTGTAAACTTTTCTTAAAATAGTACGCAGGTGCTCGAAGGTAGCAGAAAACCATGCGAAACCTTGACCAGTTAGAACAAGCCGCAAACGAGTCCCCGAGAGAATACCTGTCGTGTTTTCTAGAGGTGATGTCACTAGTGCACAACGCTGACTCAGTCCAAGCCACAGGCTCGTTCGTCAGGGGCCTGCAGCTAGGATCGATGCTATCGAACCATCTTCTTTTGAACATTCCGTACGATATAGCGGACGTCCAGGCAAAATTGGAAGGGGTATTCAGGGTACTAGAAAGCCGCCAGAAAATGCCCAAAGCTTCTGCCGCGATAACAACAGTGCCAGTGCAAGCCCCGGCCCCACAAGGGATAAAGAGGCCCACGCCGGACCAAGGGCCGATTCTGAAACATGAAGCCCCCACCCAAGGCGGTCAAGAAGGTGGCAAGAGGAGGAAAGCGTCTCATAACCCACTGCCAAAATACGAGCTCAACACGCTGATCGATATGATTTACCTCTAAAATAGGGACAAGGACATTCTCAAAGACCCGCCCGAGTCTGGTGTCCCTGAGCACATGAAAAACAGGAACAGAAACTGCCAATTTCACAAGGATCATGGGCACGACACCATCAGCTGCCACAACCTTTACACGCAAGTTATGATGGCAATCTATGCTGGCAAGTTGAAATAGTACATGAAGGCTGGCAGAATCAAGCCACAGGAAGACGCCACTAAGCCCGAAAAAGGCAAGCAGACCCAGGCTTCCAGATCGTGAGAGCAGGCTCTGAGGATAGTGCCGACCATCGTGGGCAAACAAAAGCCGACGCAGGATCGGGAGGAGAAGGAAAAATGCCTCAAAAAAATTGAAGAAAGGGTGAAGCGCCTGAGGGGGATATGTCATTTCGTCAACCATTTGATGATGGGGGAAAGTTGCGCCTCTGCCATCCCCATCGCCTTCACCCAGCAAGATTTGACCACGGTGCACCTACCTCACGAGTCATCATGGGGAAAGAATGGATCCACACCATGCATGGGGTCGCCTCCACCCTCCACCAGGTATTAAGATGTCCATCAAGGAATGGTACCTATATGATAGACATCAAGGGAGACCAGGCCTCCGTGAGGAAATGTTTTTCAACCACCTTCAGGGGAGTCGATACGAGCGCGAGCACCTCGATGGGGGACAGATAGCAATCAAAGAACCGCCTGCCAGCATACATGAAGCTGATTGAAAAGGAGTCCAACGGGTCAGAATCTATGATCGAGGAGTTGGTAGCAGTCCCTTTGAAAGAGACTGAACTGGTGAAGGTAGTCTTAATCTGGGCCCTGCTACCCGAGGAGGAAAAGAACGAGATGTTGGGGTTCCTGAGATAGAACGAAGACGTCTTCGTATAGTCCCACGACGATATGCCCAGGATAGACCCTGCGCACGCCTGCCACTGGCTGACCATAGACCCCAATTTCCCTTCGGTCAGGCAGAGACCCCAAAGGTTCGCACCAGAGAAAAACAGGACGATCAACAAAGAGGTAGAGACGCTACTGGAGAACGGCTTGATCATGGAATGCGTATACTTGTGCTGGGTCTCCAACCTGGTGGTGGTAAAGAAGAAAAATGGTGACGACCGTACTTGCATAGACTTTACCAACTGAACAAGGCCTGCCCGAAGGATAGCTTTCCCCTACCAAGGATCGACCAAATGGTAGATGCAACGGCAGGATTCGACAGGATGAGTTTCCTGGATGCCTACTCTGGATATAACCAGATCCCTCTGTACGAGGAAGACCAGATCCACACGGCATTTATTACGAAGCGAGGTCTGTACTATTACAGACGCATGCCATTTGGTTTGAAGAAGGCAAGGGCAACTTACCAGAGGCTCATGAACAAAATATTCACCGGGCTACTAGGGAAGATTATGGAAGTCTACATCGACGACATGGTTGTAAAGAGCAGAGAAGCTTCGGACCATCTGAGACATCTAAACGAATATTTCCAGATTCTGAGGCAATATCGGATGCATCTGAACCCCAAGAAATGTGTCCTCCGGCCAGTTCCTAGGGCACATCGTGAGCAGAAGGGGTATTGAGGCCAACTCGACCTAATTGTCCTCGATCGTAGATGTGTAGAGACCCTCGACTATTCGAGAGGTCCAGTGCCTAGCCGGGTAGATAGCTACTCTCAGCTAATTCGTCTCCAAGATGTCTAACCGATGCAAGCCTTTCTTACAATGCCTAAAAAGAAGCTCTACTGTCGTTTGAGGGGAGGAATAGGACAAGGCACTGATAGATTTCAAGTTGTACTTAAGTCATCTGCCTATCCTGGCTTCTCCAGCAGACGGGAGCATCTATACACTTATTTGGCAGTGTCCAAAGTAGCGATCAATGCCGTACTATTCGTCGAAGAAGACAGCAAGCAGAAGCTGGTGTTTTATATGAGCCGCATACTCCTAGATGCCGAGACACGATACAGTATGGCAGAGACACTGGTCCTCGCTCTGGTCAATGCTAAGAAGAGACTCAGGCAATATTTTGAGGCACACTCGGTCACCGTGTATACGGATTTCCCCATCTGGCAAATCTTGGCCAAGCCGGACCTATCGGGACGACTAACCAAGTGAGCCATCGAACTGGGAATATACGACATCGAGTATCAGCCTTGAGTGGTGAAGAAAGGGCAAGTCATAGCGGATTTCTTGGTGGAAATCAAATCCTTCGGCGAGCTACACGACCCACTCCAGACGTCTCAGCCTCGCACCTCTTCAGCCTGGACCCTCTACACCGACGGATCCACGAACGCCTCAGGGTCAGGTATCGGGATAGTCCTACAGACCCCAACAAGACTCAGACTAGAGAAAGCTTTGAGGCTCGGTTTCCAGGCAACGAACAATAAGGCAGAGTACGAGGCACTACTGCAAGGTCTTGAACTGGCTCTACACTTCAGAGGGGAGAGCATCGCAGTAAAGACCGACTCACAGTTGATAGCGGGTCAGGCCAGGGGAGACTTCAAAATAAAAGAGCCGAGATTACACAGGTACTTCTCCAAGGTAATGGGGGGAGAAAGCCCGCCTTAGCAGTTTCAATATCAAACAGATTCCCAGGGAGATGAACTAGAAGGTCGACGAGCTAGCTAAGAGCGCATCAATCGGGGGAACGACTGGACACGCAGAGATTCTCCTAGAGGGCGAGAGCATGAATGACCCTTCGGAGACCCTTGTATGCCATATATTTGCAACTGGCGCCACAGACGAGGGGTGGATGAAACCCATCACCCAGTATTTGGCATTAGGAAACCTGCCCGTGGACCCCTAAGAAGCAAGGTCGACCAGACTAAAGGCTGCCAGATACTCGATGGTGGGGGAGCAACTGTATAGGAGATCGACAATGGGGCCGATGCTGCGGTGTGTAGGTCTCATCGAAGCGCAGAAACTAATGGAGGAAATCCACGAGGGCATATGCGGTAACCACTCTGGCAGATATAGCCTCGCCCATAAGACTCTGACGACTGGATACTTCTAGCCATACATGATGACTGAGGCAGTCCGATTTATCAAGAAATGAAATAAGTGCCAGAGGTTCGCTCCCATGAAATGCCAACCCGCGGAGGAACTCTATTCGAACATAACTCCTTGGCCATTTGCCAAATGGGGCCTGGACATCGTTGGAGAGCTCCCTAGAAGTCCAAGGGGAAGAAGGTACGTCTTGCTGGCCACAAATTATTTCACCAAATGGGTAGAGGCTGAAGCCTACACGACCGTTAATAAGGCGGACACGATTAACTTCATTTGGAAAAATATAATCTGTCGATACGGGATTCTGAAATAGATACACGCTGATCTTGGCACACAGTTCAAGAATACTAAGCTTAAGGAACTGTGTGAGCTCTATGATATAAAGCTCAGCTTCTCATCCTGAACTACCCTCAGGGAAATGGCCAAGTAGAGGCAACGAACAAGGCCATATTTAGCAATATCAAAAAGGACTTATAGGAGGCTAAAGGCAGGTGGTTAGAAGAGTTACCAGCCGTTGTGTGGGCCCATTGAACCACAGAGCGGAGGTCAACAGGAAGAACTTCATTCTCCATGGTCTATGGGTCAGAGGCTGTGATCCCGACCGAGATTGGCCTCCCGACCCTTCGCTCCGAAGTAGTAAGAGATGCCCCACTGAACGAGTAGTAGCTAAGCCATAACACAGACCTCCTGGAAGAAACTAGGGACATGGTCCTAGTCCACCTGGCCTCATACCACCAGCAGGCCACATCCTACTATGCAAAGAAGGTTAGCGCTCGTCGATTTAATGCCTGGGATTGGGTCTTGAAGGTCAGAACAGGGAATTCCTCAAAGCTAGACTCTAGCTGGGTTAGACCCTATGAGGTGATCAAAACACTGGACAATGGCGCGTATGTTCTGAAAGAACTCAAGACTGGGAAGAGCCTACCGAATATGTGGAATGCTCAGCACTTGAAAAAGTATCATGTGTAAGACACATGTAAATATTGTAAGACTCGTGTAAATGCTTATATCATTAAAAAGCTTAATTCCAAAACATGTCAAGTTTTCTGCCACACAGATTTATCCTTTGGATTGTTATAGAAAAGGGATCTGCCCACAGTGGCAGACCCCAGGCACTATTTGTGCAATCAAGAGTCGTACTATAGGAATAACATCGTGTAATAAAATGTTATCCAATGGCCCAAGAAAACGTACGAAGAGGAAAGAGCTGTGCAACCAAAAACTTGCCAGCAGACCTCGAAAATGATCGCACTATGGAAATCACATCGTGCACTAAAATGTTAAGCGATGGCCCGAGAAAACATATGAAGAGGAAAGAGTTGCACAACCAAAAACTTGCCAGTAGACCTAAAAAACGATCATACTATGGGAATCACATTGTGTAATAAAATGTTAGCCGATAGCCCGAGAAAATGTACGAAGAGAAAAGAGCTGCGCAACTAAAAACTTGCTAGCATACCTTAAAAACGATCGTACTATGGGAATCACATCGTGCACTAAAATGCTAGCCGATGGCCTAAGAAAAAGTACATAGAAGAAAGAGCTACGCAACCAAAAACTTGCCAGCAAACCTTGAAAACGATCGTACTATAGGAATCATATCGTGCAATAAAAGGCTTACCGATGGCTCGAGAAAACGTACGAAGAAGAAAGAGCCGTGCGGCGAAAGCTTGCGGCCTGCCCTCAAAGGAAAGCAGGGACAGGGTCTACCTATTGGAAGTAGACCCTCCCTAAAGAGCATCTTAGCTATACAAAAAGCTAAATGAAGGCAGGGACATGGTCTACTCATTGGACGTAGACCCTCCCTAAGGAGCATCTTAGGAACAGGGTCTACCCATTGGAAGTAGACCCCCCCTAAGGAGCATCTTAGCTATACGAAAAGCTGAATGAAAGCAGGGTCAGGGTCCACCTGTTGGAAGTAAACCCTCTCTAAGGAGCGCTTTAGCTATACAAAAAGCTAAATGAAAGCAGGGGTAGGGTCTACCCATTGGAAGTAGACCCTCCTTAAGGAGTATCTTAGCTATACGAAAAGCTAAAGGAAAACAGAGTCAGGGTCCACCCATTGCTGGAGCTGGTTCCTGACGCGTTCCCATTTGGGGCCAGAGAAGTCCAACCACACGTGTGAGTCGAATTCGACAAAGACAAGTCATAACAGAGGTTATACATCCACAAAATTGGATGAGCCGAAACTCACATCCCGATCTCCAGAGTTAATCTTATTGATCATGGTATGAGGAGAATTCACTAAGAACTCGAAATTATATACGACCGAGTCAAACCCAAACGCCGGCCGAGCTTCCGACAAGAGAATGGCATCATATACGATATCTGACCCTAACACTAAATGCGGTCAACAAAAAAAAGTAAGAGAATGGAATAAACTTGGAAAACAGCACGGTTTCTATTATTTAAATGGATGGTTACAACGAGGGCCAACTTTACAAATACACAGAGTAAGAGGCCCTAATTACCTCCAGCCAGGGGAGCGCAGCCGGTTTCGGCACTTAGACTAGCTCCGGCAGAGGGTGGCGTACCAGGGTCGGAGTCATCGCTGGAAAAAACGACCGCGCCAGACCCATCAACAGTTGAGGCCCCAAGATCAGGCTGACCGTAAGGAATCTTCGAGGCTTGCTCTAGCAGACCGGAAGTGAGGACAGTCTCCTTGGCAACAGAGGCGGATGTAGAGGGCCCGTCTTTTTCTTCGTCGAGTATTTTCAGCACATCAGCAGGGTACACGATGTTGATCTCATCCCCTAGCTACTGCATGTAGTGCTTGACGGAATAATGGTCCCTCTCGATGCTTTTCTGCTCATCAAACTGGTCTGGCGTGACCATCTCTGCGTGGCCTTCGAATTCCCTATTCTCCTAACCAGACCTGTAGCTCTCTGCAGAAAGGTCATCCACCTGCCTCTGGTACCTCGTCTTCAACTTCTCCGTATCCGCCAGTCTATCCCTCAGTGCCACTAGCCTCAGCTCCGCTTGGTGCTGCAACAAGTCGACTAAAAGAGTGTTAATGTCAACAAGATCTTTGCCATGCTTGCTAGACAGCTCTGCATGAGCCCCCATCAATTTTTTGTGATCCAAGCAAAAATTTCGGTTTACCTCATTGGACCGGTCGAGTCTGCGCTGCAGGAAATGGGCCTCCAGTTTGGCTTTCGCCTCGGCTTTCCTCGCCTCTTTAACATCATCGACGGCCCTGTCATGGGCGATAAAAGCCAGCCCCATCTCCACCCCTGCGTTCTGCAGGTCCTGCTCCTTGACCTTGAGCTCGTCTTGGACTAGCCTGGCGGCCTCGAATTGAGCGAGCCTACCAGCCTCCGCCTCAGCCAACTTTACAACCATCTCATTGCACCTGACCCTCTCGACACTCAGAGTGTGAGCCACCGAGCTGCCGACCCTGGCCTCATCCAGGCTCTGATACAAGTCGAAGTTAGCCCTCAACTTGCCAAGGGTGGCCGAGCGCAGCTCGGCCAGCGCAGAATGAGAGTTCAACTCCCCAGTCAGCTCCCTTACACGAGAAGAATAGAAGGACTAGACGGCAGCTAGCTGCAAGATACAAGAAAGGGAAGTCAGTTTTCAGTGAGGATGCCGAAAAAATAGAGGTGGCGGCCAGACGAGCTAAACCTGTGCAATGTTACAGCTAGCGACGAACTCAACGTTCTCCAAGGAGAGCACCTCCAGCTCGGGCTCCACAGCTGGACCCTCTCCTTGGGTGTTGTCTGTATTTGAGAAACGTGACTCCACCCTGACAACCGTAAGGACACCCTCTCCTCCCACCAGACACACTCCCGTAGCTCTTTTCGACACTCCCGAAGCAGTAGTGGTGGGGACGGTAGAAAGCTGGGCATCGCCGAGTGCTCCTTTGGCGACAGCTGGGGGCGGCGTATCCTCAACAGAAGACGCCACGGCGACTGCTGCTGCATCGGTAGTTTCAGTTGTCACCCCCCTTGGAGCCCAGCCTGAATGTGATTTTTCGGTCTTGTCTTGACCAGTCCCCCTTGGTCGGCCACCGCGCGCGGACCTTCTCCTCCTCATGAGGGTCAGCATGGTCCCATCGTCATCACTGTCAGAAGAGGGGGCAATTATGCCCCTCTTCCCTGCCGGGCCCTCCTTCTATTTGGATGAGTCGGCCTCGTGACGTCATTTTATTGGGACCAGAGGAGGGGAAGACAGCCGAGATTTCAACCTCGGAGCCCTCCCACTGAGCTCAGCGAACTCCCCACGGGGGCAAGCAGCACTGGACCCCGCACTCGTCTTCGAACCGAAGTGGAGGGAGGAAGAGGTCGGAGCTGCGGATTCCCCAGTCAGGCTCGAAGGCACCCCCTTGCCATAAACGATTTTTATGGCTGTCATCTCCCTAGTCAGAGGTCCGCTTGCACCGGGGAAGGGGACCGCAGGTGCCTCGTCCTCCGAGAACACCATAAAGCGCCGACCAGCGGATACCTTGGGTCGAGCCTTGTGCACAACGACACTCCCCTTGACTGGAGAGGGGTCTGCTGGAGGGCCTGCATCAGAACCTATAAAGAGCAAGCAATGTAGTTAGAATACAGCTATAACCCAATCGACGGAGCTCCAGGATGCGAAAATGAACTCACCCTTAACTCTCTTGGGAGTGGCGGTTTCCTCTCTACGGAGTCTGACGCACTTCTCGGCCACGAGCCTCACGGCCTCTTGGAGCTCGTGGCTAGTCGGCGCCACCAGGTCGTAAGGACCCGCCAGCTGGCTCGAAGCCGTAACCTGACGACCCACCATGGCGATGCGACTCTGCTCATCACGGCGGAACCGGTTCAGAGCCGAGACATCAAGCTGGCTCCGCAGGTGCTTTGTGACGACCCAGGTATCCAACGGGAAGGGAAGGTATGAGATCATCCAATGCATCATATTCATCACCTAGGGGTTCAAGATAGCCTGGATATGTCGACAACCCCCAGGAGACCCAAAGATGACGATCCCCTCTAGCTCCTTGAGCTGCTCCGCCGACAATTGCGACTCAAACTTGCTTTCTTCCGTAGAAGCTGCACAAGGAAAAATATCATGAGCAATAATAGACGAGCTGAGCGCAGACCCAAAATTCACGACCTAGTACTTACTCTGCAGAAAAAACGAAAGAACTTGGAAGTACTCCTCATTCACCCAAGGAGAGCACCATGCCCCTCCGACGGCATACAGCCTAGAGTGGGAGTTTCATTGCTTGTCTGACCTTGGCAAGCCACAGAAAATATGGCGTCCCAAGAGTAGTTGGAGGTAGAAAGTAGGGTAAGAGCTCTTTTTGGGGATGAGGGTGAGCTTGTAGGCATAAAAGACCACCTCTAGGTTGATATGTATGTTATAGAGAACTGACAGGGCGGAGAGCCCCATCAAGATCATGACCCCGTTAGCGTTCAGCTGCATCGGGTGGATCCCCGTCAGAGCGAGGAACGGATGGATCAGGGGAAGAAGGGGAAACCGCAGCCATTCCAGGTGCCTCCTCCCCAAAATGATAGAGCCTTCAGGGGCAGAGGGCCAAAGGTACCAATCCGCGGGGCCCTCGACCCTTTGCAATGTAACTCCGCCAGGGAAGTAGAGCTGTCAGCGAATCCAACTCCGAATCCAGACAAGGCAGAGCTTCTGGTTTTGGTTCGAGGCCATCGTTCTGGATACGATCAAAAAGAGCAAAAGTCTCTAGTAAGGGGAGAAGTCAAAAACCCTAAGATTTTAGAAAGCTAGAATGATTAGAGATTTTGGTAAAGTAACAAACGGTGTAAATGCAGTTTTTATAAAGGGGAAGCCGAAGAGTTTTTCCTGAATAAAGGCAGGACAAGGAAAACCGAAGCGTCAGAATTTCAAAATTTGAAAAAATTGTGACACGGGAATGCGTGCCTCCGCGTCGGCAATTGGATAGCCACGTGTACACCTTGAATTGGAGGAACTGAGAAACGATTTCCCCACTTGATGGATACGAATCCATCAAATAGGAAAATGAGGGCAGTTGTGAGACCCGTTCCTAAATCATACACCACGTGGACAATTAAGTGGCATAACAGGTCATAAATGGGGCACACCGTCCGACACGTGTCCACAGTAATAAATTAAAAACCATGCGAGTCGCACGTGGTACCGCATAAGCCCATGGGCTGTCCGAGGCTAGGGTCGAACCCATCACAAACCCTGGATGGACTCGGCCCAATCCGATTCTTACTTCGACAACTAAGGGTCGGAAGCCTCAAGCGTCTTCCACTAGAGTACAGTGGGGAGCAACTCACAGCTCCAGACCCAGACAGAGCATTTAATGCGATCTTGAGTAGGTGCGCGCATTGGGCAAACCGTCCTGACAGAACGGCGGTTTGCCAAAGTCTAGCCATTGACAGACTCGAACCATAGGGGACGGCAAAAACTAGGCTACTACGATGCAGAAAGAATCACATTAATCTCGGCTCATGATCTCTGGAGTAAGTCCTGATGAGAAAAGGTACTCGGTCCTGTGATTGAGAACCATGAGGTTCACAGTTCCAGGACTATATATACGAGCCATGCGTCCCCAAAAGAGGAGGCATGTACGCATACAAAATGAAATATTTAAGAGTGTATGAGAAAAAGAAAAGATATACTCATACAAAAAAAAAAACTAAATCTTTGCTACCCTGAATCAAAGATAAACAACTGACTTAAGCATCGGATAATCTTTACGGGTGGCCTCCCCCGCCTCTCTGACCCTGCCTGAAGTCAAAAGCTCTTTGGGATAGCAAGGATACGTGGATAGTTGAAGGATACAACATCAGCAGTTCAGAGACACGTAGACAGCTAGTGAAAACTGCTCCAACAGACATCATTCAAAGGTATATGGTTAAAATCAACCACATAAGTTCGTGTAAATTTTTAATGAAAAAAAAAATGATTGTACACATCCTCTTAAAAGTTCATAAAATTAAAGGCCAATGTTGATTTTTCAGCAATAAAACACGGTAATTTGAAGAGCAAGCAAATAAAGGTGTCAAAATCTCTAGTCTCCCACGAAAAGTAGTACCTAGGTTGCGGTTGCTTTCTTTGGGCTTCACGTGGGCCCACTTTGGAGGAAAGGACACCACTAGGAGTAACTTGGGCAAATTGACATTTTTGTGACTGTGTGAAATAATAAGTTTTTCTAAAACTAGAAAGGGGTGCTCAGGTATGCGAAAATACAAATACACCTCTCTGAAAAAGCTATAACACCGCACTCTTCCCCACATACCCATCCAAGCTACACCATTGACCTTTCTTCCCACTTCGAAAACGTATAGAGAGAGAAAATGAAGTCCAGGAGATCAAAATCATCTCCAAAATTTCTCCCAATACTAGATGCTACTATTATCTCCAGCCATCACTTATTTCTTAAATAATGTAAAACTATATTTGGTCGTTCTAGGAAGCTCCATTAATTTTAAAGATAATGCCACTTTTACAAGAGATGGTTGTTGAATATAATATATTCTTAAAGGTGATGTATTTGTGTGTTTCGGTCATCATATTTTGGGTGAAAAGTTAGTTTGTTGAGCATATTTAGTCAGTTTTGAGTAATGATGTCACAGGGTTGTGCAATGTGATACTGGCTTAAGCACATTTAGTCTCGGCCAATTTGTGCTCCTGATGTGTTGTACCTTATCCGGCCCATAACATATTCATGCCTATTATTGCACATAATTGTGCATGTTTTCGCTGTTAATTTGTATCATGTCTTTTATCGTATCTTATCTAATTGTGCTCGTTTATGATATTATTTCTTTTTTGTACTTGATTGTGCTATTTTCAATTAAAATGAACATAAATTAAGACCAAGTGTAACAAAAGGACACGCACTATAATTTCCCTATTTTCTATTAAATGACAACCCTTAAAATATTGTTAGTACAAGAGAAAATTACATCCTATACAGCTTTTCTTTTGAAAAGAATTAGAAAAATACAGTGGGTTCGACTTTTTATGGATTTGGCATAGAAAAATATCATTTTTGAAATTTTTTTTTAGAAATATGTCATTTTGAAAACATAGTAACTAGTAATTAATAACCAGTTTTCGAGCACTAATAACTAATAACTATATATATTTATAATTGATAACTAATAACGATAACTAGTTTTCATAAACTAGTAACTTATAACTAGTAATTGTTTTAAAAATAATATTTTTAAAAAACATTCTAGAAAGTAATATTTGTCTAAAAAAATAGTACGGGAATTAGAAAAAAAAATTACCTAAGTATTTTTGTAATCTTTTTTATTTTTATAGGTAAAAGGGCCAAAAAGCCGTAGATAAATAGCCATTGAAAAAAAAAATTAGAACGGGACATGGATATGACTATTTGAGGTTATTTTTTCTTTTTTAGGACTATGTTCATATATTGATTTTTTTGGGACCAAAACCTAGGACTAGGAAGAGAGAAAAAAATGAGTTTCCTAATTTGCCCTTGGCTATAAGTGAGGAGTTAGAATGTTAGAGCATTAAATTGATGTTATATCATTTTGCTACATTTTTTTTCCTCATTTCCCTTTCATTTGTTTTCTAATTTTTTCTTCTCGGTTCTCTCACTAAAACCAAAGCTTGGTTTCCATCTCATAAAGAACGTGAAACTACTTTTTCGTCTCTTGCTTGATTAATCTCTTCATCCTATGAGGAATATGAAAGCTTAGGTACTCTCTCTCTCTCTCTCTCTCTCTCTCTCTCTCTCTCTCTCTCTCTCTCTCTTCTAGATAGTTTCTCTTCCTCTTTATCTCCCCCCCTCTTTTTCTCTCTTTCTATCTTTTTTAACAACCTTTTTACTATTTATTAAAAACCTCAGCTGAAAAGACGTTTGACATTAATAGGCGGAGAGTTTTTAGGATTTCAAAAGTAAATAAATATTTTTTTTTCAAGAATGATTTTTTTTATGGTTGATAATGAGGGATTGATATTTGAAAGAGAACCACAATACTAATATGAGCAATAATTAGCTAAAAATACCATGTTATGGTGTATTCATCATTTTCTTAATGTCTTATATCATGTCGTATGTCAAATTGATCTTACTGTATAATCAAGACTAACTTGACCTTAGGTTAAAATCCTGTTGACTTTTAGTCAATATAATACTAACCTTTGAGGAATTTAATCTTGACTAGTACATTATTATTTTGAAGTCATTTCTCATTTATTCATTAAATGTATCATATAAGACATTATTGTGTGGATATAGTTTTTGAGTTATTTTATAGATATGGAAAATACTCTTCTCATCAATAAGACCTATTGTGCAGAGTTTATTTAATTCAGACTTAGTTAGGATAAATTCCGAAATTACAATTTGAAAGAAATCACAACAAACAAATTAGTGCTAACACTAAAACTCTAGCTAACTTTCATTTGTGGTCAGAAAATTCTTGACTTTAAGTTAGGAAGTTATTGATTTGGGGTCAAGAACTTTCTGACTACGAGTGGTGAATTTTTTTGACTTAGTTCTTGATTTAGAGTCAAGAAGTTATTAGTTTTGAGTAAGTTTTTCTTGACTTCGGGTCAAGAAATAATTGACTTAGTATTAAAATGTTCTTGACTCGGGGTCTTAAGGTAAACAGGTTATTCACTTGGAGTTAGCAATATTTTCAATAGGAGTCACGACTTTAATACTTAAGTGTAGTTTGATATGAAATTTGATCACGATGTTATGTGTAATTTATTCTTAAATTTATATATTTTCTCAAACATAATTTGGTATAAAGTTAAGAATAACTTGAGAGAAGTACAAAATAATTTGACTTGCAGTAAAAAATAATATGACCTAAGGTAACTTTAGTAGACTATTAGTTCAAAGCCCATAACCTAAAGTCAAGTAATAATAGACCTAGGATCAAGTAATACTTGGCATAGGGTCAAATTGTTTTTGACTTTAGGTAGTTAACAAATTATTTATTAAATAAATTGAACTTCATTGAAAAGCATGCTAAATAGATAATTTCAAACAAGATAATAGTAATGCAAATACAACAAAACAAAAGTAAAAACTAGATATGAATAACAAAAAAAATTGTCTCTACAATGTATGATAATACAACTCGCATGCAAACTTATGACGAAAGTATTCCATTATATCTATAGTGACCTTTGCAACAAGCTTGTCGGACATCAGGATCTTGGCGTACTTCATCACAAGCATCCCACAGTCTCTATTGAAAAATAGCAAAACATTAAGTTAAATTAAACAAGTGAGATATAAACTAAGGTCAAGTGAGACTTGACCCCAGATAAGTATGACTTAACCTAAGGAAGATCAAGAAGAACTTGGCTTGGGGTCAAGAAGAACTCAACCTTACGTCAAGAAATCCCATAACGGATTTTACCCAAAATTGTTTCTACAACAAATGAGAAAATGACAAAGACATAAATAAACGTACCAAAATTTTCACCAAAAAATCCTATTCCATGACACAAGAGAAATGGACGTAGATAAACTAAAAAAAAAAAAAAAGATTTTTACATAAATACTAAAAAAAAATTGAACCTTTCTATCATCTTCTATCGGCTTTTCTCATTTTTAATTAGCCAACTTACTGGGATCCTCTTCTCTTCTACTATTTTTTCTTCTTCTCCGGAGTTTTCAATCTCGATGTAAAGTTTCGATATAACGGGTTTTGGCCAATTTAGGACTTTTTTAGTTCGTTGAGACAAGAACGATGTATTGAAGATCTTAAAAACTAACTTTGGTGAACCGTTTTTCAGTTCAACGACGATTTTTGATGATTTTTAATTTATTTTTTTTGTGAGTTTTTTGTTTCAATTTTGACATAAAATAGAGAATGGAGAGAGAGAGAGGAAGGAAGAAATAAAGTTTTACGGGAGGGGGGGAGTGTGAGGTCATGTCAATCAATAGTGGGTGATTATAGTGGGTGAGATCATGTCATTGAGTTGGCTGAGAGTTTTGAGAGGGTATTTGCTTCGTGTAGACTCCAATTTTTGGTTTAAAAAAAAACTTATTAAAGGACTTGGTTACAAAAAAGTAAAAAATGACCCAAATTGGTCCTATCAATGTCCTTTTCTTAAAAAAAAAATCATCTTGGCCCAAATTGCTACCCAGCCCAGGTCCAAATTCCCTCAGCTCTCCACGTGTTCACTTGAGCAAGGCCCCAGCCCACATTCAGTCCAACATTTCCCTATAAATCTAAAAAACCCTAATCTCTCGTCCTTAGGCGCAGCCCCAACACAACAGATACACAGAGAGAAAGCTCTCGAAGGAGGAGGAGGAAGAAGAAGAAGAATGACGACCCGGTTCAAGAAGCACCGCAAGAAGAGGGGCCACGTCAGCGCCGGCCATGGTCGTATCGGGAAGCACCGCAAGCACCCGGGCGGTCGCGGTAACGCCGGAGGCATGCACCACCACCGGATCCTCTTCGACAAGTACCACCCTGGGTACTTCGGCAAGGTGGGCATGAGGTACTTCCACAAGCTCCGCAACAAGTTCTACTGCCCCATCGTCAACATCGACAAGCTCTGGTCGCTGGTCCCTCAGGAGGTGAAGGACAAGGCAACCAAGGACAGTGCCCCTCTCATCGACGTGACCCAGTTCGGCTACTTCAAGGTCTTGGGCAAGGGCGTCCTCCCCGAGAACCGACCCGTCGTCGTTAAGGCCAAGCTTGTTTCCAAGATCGCTGAGAAGAAGATCAAGGAGGCTGGTGGCGCTGTCGTTTTGACGGCTTAGGTTTTTTCGTTTTTGTTGTCGTTTTTTCTGAAATGGGTTTCTCATGGTTTAGTCTAATCCACTCTCTCTATCGCTCTATATGGTTCTTTTTAAATGGATTAGTTTAAACTCGTTTTTGTTACATTTGGACCCGTTATTCATAATTATTCAATGGGAAATGCTATAGATTTGATACAATTATTATGTGCTGCTATTCTTGGTTTCTGTTGGCTTGATGTTTATAGACAAGCTTTACATTATGGAACTATATGTGTGTATATGTGGTTGAAGGCTAGTCTGGAAATTGTAATGTTGCAAAGAAATGCTTTGTCTGTGTCCATTCACGTGGTTTTGAAACTGTGTTGGTGTTGAACAATTTGCTCATTGTTTGATCTTGATAGGTGGTTCTTGCAGGGCTTGTAGAAAATTTACATGTTTATAGTTTTATATATTTGTTTTGGATTGGTTAGTAACTTAGTTGAGATTTCTGGTTGTTTTTGAAGAATCTGATTACCTTTGATTGATAATTATGTGGGATTTTATACCATTTGTGGTTTGGTACTCTGAATTCGATGTTTGGAAACACTAATTAAAGTGATGAATATTGGTTTTAGTCATGCAAAAATGGTATTTTGCTTAATTCAGTTCTCACTAATCACTGAGTGAGGCCTGAGGGTTATTGCTTTTGCCTTGAACTGAATTCCATTTTCTGTCTGTTTACTACGATAGTATCAAGTTATCGTGCACTATCAGAATAGTTAAGAACAGGAAAAACTTGGGTTTATTGATGCTTTGCGGCGATGGCTGCTAAATTTCGTCAGATTTCATGATTGTTGTGGTGCTTTAATGCAAGCGTGTGTACTGAATTTGACTAGACAACTAAAACCGTTTAATTTTTTGATCTGAAGCTTGAATGCGTTCATTAGCGGGTGGGTGCTTATAAGTTCCAATTCCATTTGCAATGGTCTAATGGAATTTATATTGGGGGAGATTTGGATTTTGGCTAAAATCAGTTAGGAAAGAGTGTTTTGGATTGGGCAGTTAAGAATTCTGAAGAATCTGATTACCTTTGATTGATAATCATGTTGGAATTTTTACCATTTGTGGTTTGATTCTTTGATGTTTGGAAAAACTTATTAGGCGATGAATATGTGTTTAGACGGCAAAAATTAGTATTGTTTTCATTTCTGATCAATCACGGACGCCTGAGGGATGAGGGCTATTGCTTTTGCGTTGAACTGAACTCCATGTTCTCTGTCTGTACGAAAGTTCTCCAACTTATTACACAATAGTCAAGAACACTAAAGTCTTAGATTTATTGACGCATGTGGCGACGGCTGTGAAATTTCATCTGATTTCATTGGTTCGTCTGGTGCTTTTACGCTAGTGTGAGTACTGAATTTGACTAGACAACTAAAGCCTTAAATTTTTTGAGTTGAAAGCTTGAATGTATAACGGTCTATTGGAATTTATACCGGCGAGATTTGGATATTGGCTAAAATCAGTTTTGTAATAGGAGTGGTTTTGGGCAACTCTCAAGCAACCAGAAACTTTGAGTTTACTTGATAATGAATATACATCTCCAAACATGACTCTGCCAGTAACCGTTGTGGTCACATCCAACGGTTCTGTGTAGGTTTGATGCCAAGATGGCTTGCATATAAAAACTATTAATTTGATTAGAACCAATTCTAGGCCAGCTCATGATCATGACTCCGACTTTATTTCCATTCTCAAGCAAAATTCATCTCACAAGAGTTCTAACCAAACTAAAACACATGGCGTTCAACTTCACTGCATAATTATTGGTTCTGATTAGGTCATGCCACATACAAATGTCGGAATCAGCGAAATATTAGTTATCTTCAACCTAAAAAAGAAAACAAATGATACTTTTAATTTTAAAACTTCATTTGAGTTTGTATAGCTACAACTTGTAGGGTTGGCTTTGATAGTGAATGAAGTGATAATGAGGCTGCAAAAGTGACTGAGCTGCAGTTCCCTTGCACTGTCGTCACAAACTTCTCTCTTTCAGATGGAAGGAGGTACCAGTTAGCAGCAAAACTAGACAAACTACCACTGTCTTCTGTTACCAAGAGGAATGGTATTCGATCCAGATATCAAAGACCGATTGCCAAAGCCTCCTCGCCCTCTGGAGCGGAAGTTCCCTCCAGATCCTAACAAAACAAAGAAAAGATCAGTAGTTATCACATATGAATTGTATATGCCAGAGCTAGACTCCAAAAGAGAACGAGTTAAGTCACCTCCTAGGCTAGAACCAGCTGACCGGACCATTGCAGACAATGCAGGAGACACAACCTGACCTGCTTCTTGCAGGATCTTGATCAATTCCCTAGCGAATTTCACATTTGCAAGCGTAAAAAATGTGAAAGCGGTTCCCCTAGCTCCTGCACGACCAGTTCGGCCAATCCTGTGGACATAATCCTCAAGGCTCGATGGAAAATCATAATTGATCACAAGTTTTATGTCCTTCACATCTACAACCAACAAAAACAAGGGTTAGGCGAACAAATAAAGGTGCAAGTCTCAAGACAAGGAGAAAACTGCAAACAACCTTATCCCTGCACCCTAAGATCTGTAGATCAAATTTAAGATAACACATTCATCACACAAATGTGCCCACCTTAACTTTGCAGGGATAAGGAGCAGCTTCACCACCTACACTTCCATATCCAAAAATGAATAAGCATGTGTGAGTCAACCGGGCTGCAGAAACAACCAGCTCCAAACAGTGGATGGGCAATTGTAAGTTCTTTTATGTTACCTAGACACCAGATAATAGGGATCCACACCATTTTGGGCACCTCCAGAAAAAAAAAAAAAACCAAGTCAAAGCCATAAACGCAACCGCACAGACCACCTTAACACAACTGATTTTCTTATAGCAACTGACTATGGTGAGATATTGCCTCAACAATTTAGACTGGTGCCCAAGACAGAATAATCAAACTCTTCCTTGAAGGGCAACATCAATGAACCATAAGCTTTAAATTGCTGGAACTAGAATAGGATAAGGTTACTAAAGAACAAGAGAAAATCACCAGTGAAACTCATAGATCCCTTGTTTACATTAAAAGCATGGTGCTAGATGAGTAAAATATAAGCAGTCGGTCATCACATGTAAACAACACCTGCCTTCGCATCCAAACCACAATTTGTATTCTAAGGAAACTGGACAGCAGCCGGCGACTCGCTTATCTTGGAATTTTCAAGACCTAAATGAAACCAAAGACTCCTAAAACACAGTGACCCTACCAAGACCCCGTGCAGCCACATCAGTGGCAGTCATTATAGGGCTTCTGCCATTCTTAAATTCAGCCAGGACCCAGTCCCTTTCAGACTGGTTTTTATCACCATGGATGGACAGAGCAGGCCACCCATCCATTCTCAATTGCCTGGTTACTTGGTCACATCCTTTCTTTGTCTCGATAAATATCAGAATCTTGCTCCCATCCATCACTTCTTTCAGCAGTTTGATCAGCCTGCACAAAGGAACAAGTTACGGCACTCAACCAGCAAGGCAAAACAAGAAGCATCCCCCCGGCCCCCTCTTCCCTTGATATGTCAGCGCATCAGGCTAAAAACAAACCTATTGTATTTCTCCATGTCGGTAACAACTTCAACAATCTGTTTAATAGACTGATTTGCTTTCAGATTTGTTGATCCAATGACTACCTAGAAAAAGTCCAAAAACAATTCAACAGACACCAGAGAAGAATTAAAACACGTACATATCCTCACCTAGACTAAAATACAAGGTACACTGCAAAGAAACTACAACAGACCTTATAGGGATTGTGCAAAAACTGCCTTGCAAGGACTTCAACCTCCCTTGGCCATGTGGCACTCCAATACAATGTCTGTCTATCTGGTCGGATCTATGGTGAAAAAACACTTGGTTAACCGCAGGTTAAAAGATGTTTTTCTCCTTCTATCAGGATTTCTGCACATTGGCTTATGT
>JXTB01000040.1:624834-649295 GCA_002914805.1 Parasponia andersonii
ATACAAGGTAAGTCACTCTTCGCAAATTTGTGTGTTGAGCTTCCAACATATCTATCAGTCGACCAGGTGTAGCAATGACAATCTCAACCCCTGAAAAACGTTAAGAGCCATTATGTTCCACTAAGAGTGGTTTAAATCCCATAACCTGCCAAAAGTTTCAAAACCCGCAAAAAAGATACCTCTTTTAAGATCGCGAATTTGAGGTCCTTTTGGAGCACCACCATAGATGCAACTACTCCTAATACTAGCACGTAACCCAAATTTTACAGCTTCTTCTTGAATTTGAACAGCCAATTCTCTAGTAGGTGCTAATACTAACACAATAGGACCTTCACCTTGAACTGAAAGATGTACAAGCGAATAATCAATGCGAATAAATTTAGCACATCCAAACGGTTGACTAAATTCACGGAAAATGCAGGGATCCCTTACCCAATCGAGGCTGAGCACTGACATGAACCAAAGCTGGAAGCAGATAGGCCAAAGTCTTACCCGAACCAGTCTCAGCAATGCCTATTAAATCCCTACCCTTGAGAGCCATAGGCCATCCCTGCGCCTGAATTGCTGTTGGTTCCACAAAGCCCAACTTTGCAATCACCTCAAGACAGTAACCTAACATAACAAATTACACCAATAAGTCAAAAAACCACACACAGAAAAGTTGATATCAGCTAGCTAATAATAATATACTCAATGGCATTCAATCATTCGTGATCAAAAAATACCAGGGAAATTGGCCTCCTCAAACATCCGAATTGGCTTCGGAACATCGTGGCCTTCAATTGTGATCTCCCGCCTTGAACGGTAAAGCACTACGTCATGCTCTGACATTGCCCTGACTGAAGGACTCTCAATGTAGAAATTCTTCTCAAAAGGAACCAAGTTCCCAAAATCCTGCCTAGGAAGGGCCACGTTATCCAAGTCCCCTCTTGAGGAAGCACTAAATCTACCTCCTCCTCTTCCACCACCACGCCCACCAAAACCTCTCCCACCACCGCGCCCACCAGAAAACCCGAAACTATCTCCACGACCGGCACCATAGCTCTTTCCCCCACTCCCAGCCCCATCAAAACTCCTATTTCCCCCAAAGCTTCCACCAATTCTACCGCCATCACGGCCAGAGTCAAAACCCCTCCCACCACTACCACCACCACCACCTTCACCACCCCGACCCCTTCCTCGTCCTCCTCCTCTGCCGCCACCTCGACCCATATCAAAACGACCAACAGGTGGCTGAAGCGGCGGATACCCATTGAAATTTCCGGCATTGGGAACTGACCCAGCAGCCCCTCTTCCACCAGGACCGCGGTACGGGGCAGGGCCTCCAACACGGCCATAACCAGGGCCCGCGCCTCCCATCCCCGGTGCCGTCTCCACGGTAGGCGGGCCTATAAAGTCACTGCACAAAGAATCAGGAAAGAAAATTCACTCTTTTCCCCCCAAATAAGAGGACAGATCTGAGTCAAAGCTAGGTTTCAATTCAAATTTTCAAATACAAACCACGTACCTCCGCCGGTCTCGGTAGGAGCTCGGATCCGCAAGCCTCTGATCGTATGGGTTCATCGTTAGGGTTTTGGTATCTTCTAGGGTTCAGAAAACTTCACAATAGAGCAAGAAAGTTCTAAAATTTCTGTCGAAAAAAAATCTATTTTTGCTAGGAAAAGCAAAAAAAATCCTATATCCTATCGATATTTAGTTTGCAAAACAAGTTAATTTTGGGTGTGTTTGGTTAACCGGAAAATTGTACAAATTGAATTTTCCGGTTGGAGAGAGAGTGTGGGAAAACGGGGTAAAAGAAAGGAAAATCTCCGAAGCCGAGCTGTCGACAGCTAATTCTAATATTTGCCCGCGCATTTGATGTTACTTCCTTATAGTTATACCTACGTGGCAATGGGCCCAGTAGGCAAGTTTTGGGCCTGTGACTAACAATTAGTTCAACTTTCGACCCGACCCGGCCCGGCCCATTCAAGATCTATAAGTTTCGTTTTCTCCGTCTTCTGACTCGATAAAACCCTAAACAAAAACCTGGTTCAAACCCTCTCATCAGTCCCGTGGACCAAAGAGCAAGGGTTTGAGAAAAAAAAGCTTTTCTCCATCGATTGAAAATGGCGGACGACGATTACAACGAGATGGATATTGGGTTGGTTCTCTCACCTTCTTTCCCTGTGACTGTGTTACTCACTTTTACAGTTAGTACTTAGGTTTTGGTATTTTGGGGGAAAGAATTTTCAGTGTTAACTTTACGTAGTTGTTGTTAAAGTAGTGGTTTAAGCTATCAAATTCACCGTTCTATTGATCATCGTAATGAATTTTGTTAGGGTGCGTTCATTTTCAAACCCTAAACGCAATATGGAGATTGGAGTTTTCTCCTTCCTGGTAACCTGACAGAGTATTTTCTGCTCGGAAAAAAAGAAAAAAAATCCTTCGGAGATGGAAAGTTTTTTTCCTTTTTATTATTTTTACGGATAGAGTTATTTACTGTTTTAATGTCAAGATTAAAAATGATTATTGGGGTAGATGATGACATACCAGATAACTCCGGGTGGTTTTGTGCTCTGTATATAGATCTCTCACGGAGTGGAATGCCCATGTATCATTTCTTGTGATATAGTGTATAATTTTGATAGCTAGCTATGGCTATGTAAAAATCTTAAGAGCTGGGCTTATGGAAGTTATCGAGCTAGAGGGGAAATTTGTATTACCTTGAATATAATGAGAAGACCCTGTTATATTGCATAATCAGAGAAGTAGAATGCATTACGTGGTAATGCATGTTTTAAGCAAGTTTTACCCTTGTATCCGCTGTGTATTCTCCTTTGCCGTTTTGGAATTTATGTATATATGAACACTTCGTATGTTTTCTGTCAAACTTTATGGTTGGTTACACGTGTAGAATTTTATGGTTTGGTTTGGAGTTTGAACCGGTACAAGTTCAGTCAGTTGTTGTTTTGACTTTTTACCAAGTTGATTGCAAAACATGCATCAATTCGATTTAAGTCGTTAACATATAAGCTACACATATGGGGGGTATTGTGTGTACTGTTCCTGTGTTCACAAGAAAAGGCTCAGTAGTGTCAAATGCATACATTGGTTTATTCTGTGCGAAAGTATCATTTAGGTTAGTTCAGAATGAACAGTACCAAGAGTCTTCCACACTATTTTCTGTCATGTGGCACTTAATGTCTAAGTGATCAATGGATATTTTTTTGTTATATGCAGATACGAGGATGAGCCACCAGAGCCTGAAATTGAAGTAAGGACTTTGACTTTTTCATTTGGTCCTCTTTAAAACTGTAGAAGTGAATGTTTGTATTTAACTGGAGGAGTGTACAGGAAGGTGCAGAGGAAGATGTGGAGAACAACAACAATGATGATGTTCCTGGGGACCCTATTGATACTGAGGAAAAAGAACAAGACTCTCTACAGCGACCTCGTAAAACTTCAAAATTTATGACCAAATATGAACGTGCAAGAATCCTGGGCACTCGTGCCCTGCAGATCAGGTATTTTTCTTAAACCTCATCAGATTTTTGTTTGTCAATCAAGATTAATTAATCCGTTGACATTTTATTCCCCGATGAACAGCATGAATGCACCTGTTATGGTTGAGTTGGAAGGTGAAACGGACCCACTTGAGGTAGGATTCTACAACGTTTTGTCTTTTTAAAACTTAACTCGAGTAACTGGGCAACTCTATGATTTTCAGTCACGTGCTTGATGACTCCGTCTCTTGTAGCAACTAAATTGGAAATTTTTGTTTTGTTTTAGATTGCCATGAAGGAGCTTCGTGAGCGCAAGATTCCCTTCACCATACGCCGCTACCTGCCTGACGGGAGGCAAGGGTTTTTTTGTGTCAAAGTTACTTTATTTGTTGGACATTATAGGAGTTTTGACTGCATGCATGTTTCTAGCATTTGTTTTTCATCTTATCATTGTTTGAAGTCTAAATTCTTTTATTTTCCATTTATGGTTTAAATCCTCCAGTTATGAGGACTGGGGAGTTGATGAATTGATCGTGGAGGACTCATGGAAGAGGCAAGTTGGTGGTGACTGAAATCTGTTTTAACTGTCACGGAGAATGGTCTTCAAGATCTGTACATCATTAGGATTTTTCTGGAAGATCTTATGAAATGGATTTGAACATTTTGGTATTGAGACTGATCCCCATGTACTAGTCAATGACTCAAATTCGGTTACAGACTTCCAGCTATGTTATCCATCTATACATAAGATATGAAATATGCTTTAAAGCAAAACCTGTTGTGATCGAACTTCATAAATGGTTGGGGAAAAAAGGGTTGAAAAAAGAAGACCCTAAGGTTTGCTGAAAAGATGGTGTTAGATTATATAGCATTAGTTAACTAATTTTAATATGTTTTTGGCTATTGCCATTTACACCGACAAGAAATGAGTTCGTTGCTTCAAGACAATATATAGAATTTATGGGAGGTTACTTGAGCTTGTCACGTGTGTTCTCAATGATAACAAGGGGAATTTACGGGAGATTGTCTTTTGCAGCGTTTTTAAAATTGACAGCTCTCTAGTATGGTCTTTTTGTTTTTGTTCTTTTGATATGGAAAATCTTTGCTTAGTTTTCCCTTTTTCTCGCTATGGATTAGGGTATTTTGTCTGAATGAGCTAATTAACCTCCAATTTATAAGAACCAAATCACAAATTCTTTTGGAGCCAAGCTTTGCTCCTTTGTAAAGCGAAATAGACTTTCGATCTTACTATTTCATAGGTGGCTATTTAGCCATTTCCTCATTGTTCACCCGGCCAATACAAAAGCATCAAAAGGAACAGTGACGCTAAAAACAAATCAAGGGACGAAAGAAAAGGTTTCGATCCGATGAGCTTTTGCATAGAATGGTTGTGTATTTATTTATTATTTTTTCAATATGTTCCTCTTCCAAACATACTTGTGCATCCATAATCTTTTTTCTCCTCGTTTTATTCTTTCCATGTTGATCCTCTGCTCATTCCTAGTATGACAGCAATGAAATTATTAACATCAACTTGCATCCTTCAGGCAATGGCTAGTAAGTTGTCTTTTCCACTTCATATCTTCTTGATGATATTGACTCCCTTCTGGTTCAAAGCTCTTCTGTATTTCTAACTGTGTTTCTCCGTCGTAAAGGGTTTACCATTTTCGCGCTTTCAGAAACTTAAATCCTCCGTTTTATCTCATACATGCTGGTTTTTAAACAAAATTTTCACAAATTAATTACATTTTGTGTGCACCATCATATGTATGACTTCTAGAAAAAAAGTACACAGTATGATCCTTTTAATCAAAAGGGTGTGAAAATCTTGAAGTGATAAATATTCCATTTTCAAGGATAAATCCTTTTAGTACATCAAAACAAACTCAGATCATTTTCTCTATCTTATAACAGGTTAGTCCTCATTCAAAACTTCAATCATGAGCAAATTATCTTGCTTCTACAAAATGAATTAGTAGTTGATATTCTGTTCTCTCTACTTATTTACCCTCTTATTCTCATCTCATCTACATATTAACACGTTACATAGTAAATTAGATTGAATACGACTTGCCTGAAAAACATCCACATAGGAACATGTTTCTTTGAGGGTGTCGATTAATTTGACTTGATCTCCTGGGACTTGATGCATGAGACGTATGGAGAGCAAACCCATTTACCTTTTCACCATCTACTACTTTTTTGCCTTCATAAACAATGCTAACTTCACAAAACTCTGGGGCACTCTTCTTCACGTGTTCTCCTTTGGCTAGTCTTTTCTTCAGTATCCTGAAAACACAATCAACGTAGCCGGCTAATTAACATGGAACTGCTTGTTTATATAATTCTTATCTGATTCGAACTTAATAGTTCGGTAAACTCGGGTTCAGGAATGCTGGTTTCGAGGAGTTGACTGCATTTAAGCTCGGTAAAATTCTCCGAGTTTCTTCTAAGAAGCTTGCCACACATGCACCTCATAATAAGATGAACCAAAAAAAAGTCCGATTCATTGGAAAGGAAAAAGTGCAGAAGAGTACCTTAAATTGGGTGGTTTTTTTATTCCCATAACGAGATTGGTAATGTTATGAAAAGTAATGAGATCAACAATTGCTTTTGTTGTGGCATTGTGCTCAACTAGCACTGTGTCAACTTTTACCTGCCAGAAACCAGTCTGTTACAAGGCTTTTATGAACACATAATGAAGGTTTTTGTCATTAATTTCGATCGATATTTTTCGCATAAAGTCGAGTTAATTACTCGCACCTTAGCATCATTGCACAGTGTGATGTACTTCTGCAAAAGGTTCCTCCTCCTGTTTTCCTCTTCATCCAAGTAAAATCTCACTTGGTCTTGTGTTAACTGGCTTCTTGATAGTTTTCCAACTGTTACCAAATATTTCAGCAGAAGAAACGCAGGGCACAACACTTACTATTTGGCTTGATATAGTTACATTAGTGCTAATATTATATACTGTGCTTTAATAAAATACTCTTCTGAGGTTGCTTCAATGTATGTATATACACATTATATCTGCAATAGTATATGAATATAATTTTTATAACAACACACTTTTTTCCTTTCACTTTTTAAGAAGTAATATATTATTTCAATTAGACCCCTCTTACGATCTGGATTGCTTTTCCATGAAACAGTTCTCATTCCATGTATGGAAAGTATTACTTATCCATTTATTTTCATAATAAAATATCAAACATGCAGAGGATTTATGGCAGTCAACATGGTTAACATCTGCCTCAAATTAGTTCACTACCTACTTTTGCTCTTTAAAAAAAAAATAATAACAATATAATATAGCTTATTTTTTGAAAAAGGAAAGAAGAACAAAGAGAAAAGTAGAAATTTTCACTTCTGCTGATCATACAGATCAAACATTTTTCTTCAGGGACATTCTTCCTTTTGGAACCGAAAGAGTGAAAAACCAATTAAGAAAAAAACCTTAGTTAATCAATTTTAAAGCCTTAAAAAAGGCACTTAATCAAACAGAAAACAGAAAAACAAAGAAAACCCAAGAAAGCAAAACTGATATTTTAACACATGGAAAAAGAATAGAGAACCAAAGGAACAATTTAATTAAGTAAGAGCTAACTCACCAGGTGTAGGGATGTATGTGACAGGGGGGTAAATATGGACGAGATAAACCTTAGCACCAGGAGAAACGACATGCTCAATAGCCCATTTCACAACATCTGAGTCGTCTTTACCAACGGCAACATAAACATCGTCGTTTGCCCCCGCCACACGATCTCTTCTAGTGCTAATAGTAACACTCTTGCTGAAATGATGTTCCTCATCTAATTCCACTATCTCAGAACCATTGTGTCTTGTACTCGTTTCAAGGCTCCGGCTATGGTGCCCTTGATCTCCTTCTTCCACTATCCCAAAACCATTCTCTCTTGGACTCGTTTCAAGGCTCCGGATACGGTGTCCTTGATTTCCTTCTTCGAGTATCTCAAAACCATTCTCTCTTGGACTCGTTTCAAGGCTCCGGCTATGTTGTCCTTGATGTCCTTCCTCCACTATTTCAGGAGACATCATTCTAATACTGTCATAGTACTTCTTAGCAGATGGCATAGAATCTCCATCTTCCATTTCCCCTGTTTTTTTGCCCTGGTTTTGCTCTGTTTTTACTCTTTTTTTTTTTTTTTTGCTCTGTTTTGCACTTTCTCAAAAAGGCAAAACGAGCAAAAATAGACACGTAAAAGAAGAAAGAAGAAAAAGGGTACAAGAAGATAATTGTTTGGAGAGCGAAAATAATAAAATTGGGTCTTAGTGGGTTGTGAGCTTGATAAGGAATATAAGAGTCAATGCCGTGAGAGCCAAACAGAGAGAGAGAGAGCGAGAGAGAAAGAGAGAGAGAGAGAGAGAGAGAAGAGAGAGATTCTGTTTTGTCAAGTTTTGCAGGCTAGATTAGATAGTTAGCTAGGGGCTCCTTGGATATGTCACTCATCACCTTGTGCCACCCTTTATTTTCCCTTTTTAGTTGTTCCTTAGCTAGCTTTTTGATATTTGAAAGAAGCACTTGTTTGTTTTTATTAAAAATTTTTTTAAAAAAAAAATTCTTGTTTTCTTCTCCTCCATATTGTCTGGTTTAGAACTACTACTAGTTTATTCACCTTGAGTTTGCGAAGGAATCACCTTTTTCTATGGCTCTTTCTATGGTTTTGTTACGTTGTGTGGTGCTTAATTATATTGTATATTCACATTGTCTCCTTGAATATTGATCGATCTTTTACGGTGAGATCGGCGTGAGGCACAGCTGCATACCCCTAGAGGTGAATTTCTTTTAATAGGGGACGGATTTAGGAGAGTAACGAAGACACAGAATGAATGTCACATAAGTTTTATAGAGTGCGAGAGACTTGAGATTATTAATTCATCTTCTTCGTAGTGAAATATTTATTGATAAAATCTATATTAAGAGCTAAGCACCATTGGTTTTTTTTTTTTTTTTTTTAAAAGGTCTATGTGGTTAAAAACCTGGCTTTGCTTGCATGAGTTTCAACCAAAGTGGTTGCCTAGTTTTTTCACTTTAGCTAAGCATTTGTCCCTTCCAGCCAAGAAGGGAAAAAAAAAAAAGAAAAGAAAATTCTCTCTTTCTTTCTTCTTCTTCTTCTTCCATTTTTTTTTTTTTTCCTGAGGGGTAACTGAGTAGGGGAGGGGGGAGGAGGGTGGGGATCCAGTCTCATGATGAGAATTTTTGTTTTCAAATATGGTAACTCAATTTTGTTACTTCAACTAAGCTTTTGTCTCTATATGATATTTCATATTTTACTATCCCTGATGGAATCAAGCTTAGGTCTTAAATCAGATATGATCTTATCATCTTAACGTAATACATGATATAATTAGTATTATTTAGGTTGAATTTAAGCTTGATTAGTCTGTTTTGAAAGTCAAAAAACTACAATGAATGTGGACTTAATCTTGTGAAGTAATTTCTAGCAACCATAGTAATAAAAGAGGAAAGAATGCATGCACTCCATTTTCAGAACTCAGTAATTATGTTTCGTTTCATCTAATTCCAGCTAGCTAATAAGAAATCCATCAAACATAAACTTTGGACTTCTCCATTGGCTTCATTGGATTCCTTATTGTCCTACAAACTACAACAAAAATACCTTGTTCTTGTTAGGAATGAAAAGTAGTATTCATTAATCTAAAAGAAAAACAGAAAAGCAAATTTTAGTTAATATTAGTTTAGTACCTTGGGATATCCTAACTATACCGGTCTTTCTTGTAAACACCCCCATTTTTCTTAGAAGGAATCTTTTTCGTAAATTTTGGGCGATGGCTTGATGGTGTTTGGTGAGGGCACAATGAGCCTGTTAGTTACTATTTTAGATTCATTCGCATCCAAAATTCAGGATCCTTTATTTCTCTCATTCACTTTCATTTTCTATAACAATATAATGCACTTAATATAATATAATACGTTACCAATTTCTATAACAATATAATGCACCTAATATAATATAATGCGTTACCAACTGTAGCCTCAAATATCAACCATTTTATTACCTCATTACAACAAGATACATGGTGAATACCTTGTTTATTGGAGCAAATTTTGAGTATTAACAAGCATTATGATGTGGTAAACTAGTCTTGTTGAACTCTTCTCTCCTAAGAAAAGATTTACAAACACTTCCAAACAATTTTTGGACTAAATAGAAACTCAATTGAATACTTTACCATACTACTTGCAAGTTGCAAAAGCAGACATTTCAATTTTGTAGTCCCCAAAATTTATGGACTTTTGTTTGGAAAAAAAATTGTATGTTTGGTTTACCAATTCAAATGAGTGTATTTAAATAGAAATTTTAAAATGAGTTATAATTGAAATAAAAGATATTTGAATAGAAAAATAATAGAACGAGTTTTAATTAAAATGAGAGTATTGGAATGGATCATTCAAAAACACATCATTCCCTCCATTCTCATTGAAGATATAAAAAATTTAATTCAATAATTAATGTGACTGATTAATCATTTGAATGAAAAATCTAAATTGTTGAAATAAATACATATTCTAAAAAATTATTTGAATAGAAAAATTAGAATTATTAAAATAAACACTCATTCAAATAAATTTTCCATTCCAATGAAATAGAATAATTTCGCCAAATAAATTTTTTATCCTTTCTCTTTCTCCTTTTAGTTTGTTGCTCAAAGTTTTTTAATATTATGTGGATAAGAATTGGTGGGCAACCCTACCAATTGCCTCCTTGTTACTTATTCTGTTATTTGGGTTTTTCCTTTGAATCCTATTATGTTTGTCTTTATTTCTTATTATGGGCTCTAGGCATTTTAGCTAGCGATGACACATTCTTCCACTAATTTAAGGCTAGGGTGGGAATAAAGACTAACCCTGAGGCAATAATTGCACACTTGAACCTGAATTTAGGGCTAGATTGCTGAAAGCCCAAATGGATATCTAGGATGAATTGCTCATTTCTTGAAGCCCAAATGCCTAATTTGAATCCTTGCACACTACTGATTAAATGATGTGACAAGTAAGTTGTGATTTCATCTAGATTACTTTAAGACCATCGTATTAATTGAAAAAAAAATTTAGCAGTTCACTCTACACTCTACTCTATAAAATTTAATGGAATTGTCCCTGCTATTTGTTTAAAAGGGTATTCATGTTATTAGTTACTTATTCATTGGGTTTGTCTGACCAATTATAATAAAAAGACCACTAGGATCCTTTTCTCCAAAGGATAAGGTATAAGGAAGAGTAAATAATATCAAGAAGTACATCCCTTTTCTCCTTTTTTTCCCCCTTTTTTGATACTTGAATATCTCTAGTCATTTTAGTGCTATCAGGATATTGACTTCTCAAGAGGTAAAATCCAAAACAGTATGTAATAACGTGAATTTTATGTTTTTTCAAGGCCCTTTTAAGGGTATTCATAAATCATTTCACTACCTTTTGACCTTTGAGATGAACGAACTACACAACAATTATTTAATTAAAGGTATTTCAAATTGCATTGCATACTAACAAGAGACTCTCTAAATTCAGGGAGAATATCCTGCCCCCATATAGCACTCTCTTCTTTTTTCCACTTACATGTGCTTTTCTCATCATACTTCCAAATAAATAAATGTATATAATATATATGTTCGTAAATATAAAAACAAAAACAAAAAAAAAAAACCTTGTTTGGTTGAGGAATATGAGTTATTGAGTTTTATGGCAGGTGTGGGTGTGAGAATGTGCATGTTATGTACGTGTTGGAGAAGTCAGAGAAAGAAACAGCCGAGAATTGAGAAATCACAAGCAGCCTCAGCTTCATACGTGGCCTTGGAGTCACTCAACACTGCTCTCTTTTCTTTAAATAATAATAAAAAGAAAGGGAAAAACAACTCTTACTTCTCTCTATAGTCTTTTGTCTTTCTATTTCACATTTACACTATGCCCTCGTTTTTTCTTTTAGAAAATGATTAATACAATGCCATTTTCCGTGAACAATTTTAAGCACCAAAAATCTCAACATGCTGCCTTAAGCCATTAGTAGGAAGCAAGTTTAGGACTCTCATAAAAGCCCTTTATACACAGAGTAGAAAAATCCAAGTCTTATTTATTTTATTTTCTTTCAATTATTATTAATACTGTGATCTCGTGGTCCACAAGCAATGATTACTTTTCAGGCCACATTGGGTGAACTACCTTAAACTGGTCCATAAAGCTCATCCTACATAATTCTTAGTATCTATTTTGTACCAAGGGATGTAATTAAGGAGTTAAAACATTACACAAATTGTAAATCTAGATATAATAGCCTTGTGCATGATCGAGCTATAAGGTATAAAATAAATTAGAGGAGTACAAATATGCAAAGTCAACCTAGCTGATGGCTAGAGAATCAGAACATAAATCATGCTAGTGGTAATTGCTAGTTGCAACTTACACGTGGCTGATCTAAAAGGTGGTGTGTCTATGCCTTGATATGGGATTTAGTTGTGGAAGATTCTGATTTATCCTTTTTTTTTAATGTCGAGAAACGCTGCGTTCTGACCAATTGTACCCCTTTGTTAGTGTGGAGTTCAAGTGGTTTTTATTATTGGATCGGTTCCATATAATGAATGACTAAAATCTCTCAATTTTTGTGAGTTTCTTTAAGAAAAAATACAAAAGAATACCTTCTACTTTACAAGACTAATAACTCGTTTCTAACCGCAATTTTTTCTCAATGATCAAGACCCAGAAAAGGAGATTCCTAGTAGGATGGACCATAAGTCCACTATCTTAAATAGGACCCCTTTAACAGGGGAAAAAAAAAGGATAATGA
The DNA here is from genome assembly GCA_002914805.1 of Parasponia andersonii. Lineage (NCBI taxonomy): Eukaryota > Viridiplantae > Streptophyta > Magnoliopsida > Rosales > Cannabaceae > Trema > Trema andersonii. The sequence continues at coordinate 637,136 of JXTB01000040.1, forward strand.
CACAATGCTAGAACTGATAACAACTTGTACAAACCTACAAGGAAAAACTTAAACTACCTGAGTATGATCAATTTAAGATCTATGTGTCATTGGGTAACAGAGAAACGTCAGATAGTGGTGTGTCTCACAATATTAATTAGAAACATTGATAATTAGTTTACAGTAATGAGAATCCAAAACGTAGATTGTGTCTTTATCCCAATCATGTACATAAACACATAGCCCATATGCATAATCTAGGCTTTTGGAAGTGCAAAAGGAAGTTATCACAAATATTGAAAATGAACGAGTTATTGTGATCCACATAATCCAACATTCATATATTGATGTTAGCACTGACAATCGTCTAATATGATTGCCAACAATAAGGAAGTAGCCATGTAATTGATAGGCACTTGTGGAAGTTGGGGGTCTATGTTTGAGATCACCTAGTGGTGTCAACTTCAAGCTTTCTTTCCACAAATCTCTTATATAGATATCCTTTCCATACAAGGAGAGTTCAAAAGACCACCTCCCTTTTGGAACAATTTTGGTTGATAACAGACATGGCTGAAACTGCCCTTCTTAATGTTCTGATAGTATTGATGATCTTAATATGTGCTGGCTGGGTCTCTCTTTGGCTTCTCAAGCCTACAGAGATGTGGACTAGGAAATGGAAAGAAGCTGAAGATAGATTGAGGCCCACTTTTTTTGGATATTATGGTGCATAATTGACATTTCATTCAATGATTTTTCACTTTATGCCAATTTTACTTTATGTGTTCTTTCTTAAATTGTGATAGTTATAAACACTGTTGTTGATATTTTGCAGGACTTAACTTTGTGGTGTTGACATTCCCTGTAATTGCTCTGGCTATAGTTGGGTCTGTCTACTTGAACTTGCAGCTCAGGAAGACTAGGAGGAGGTAATATGAATATGTGTTTGAAATTTGATTAATACCCAAGTGAGAAAAAAGGAAAAATTTAAACTCATACTCTTCTGCTTAATTTGTATTTTTAGACAAGGGAGAAAGGCATTCTCTGCTTTCTCAAATCCAGTAGTTGTGAACACCCTTTTGGGCACTTTATCTGCTTTGGAGATCTTGGTAGTCTCTCTCTTTGTCCTCCTCTTAGCGTGGACCTTTTATGCCCGAGTCTCGAACGATGTCAAGAACTTGATGCCGGTAAAATCACTGAAGTTAAAAAGGTGAGGAATCACTATGTCCTATAACAAAATAATTTGAACTATTAAAAAGGGGAAGAAAGAGTTTTACGACAACTGAGTTTGGACTATTTCTCAGATGGCAACTGACATATCTAAGGATTGCAACTCGATTCGGTTTGCTAGCAGAAGCATGCCTAGCTCTACTTCTTCTTCCCATTTTAAGAGGGCTGGCCTTGTTTCGGTTACTTGGCATCCAGTTTGAAGCCTCAGTAAGGTATCATATCTGGCTTGGGACTGCTATGATATCTTTTGCCTTTGTTCATGCGGCAAGTACATTGTTCATTTGGGGGGTCAGCCACTACATTCAGGATGAGGTTATTCACTCTTTTTCTTTGTATTTAGATAACGTAAAACTTCTCTATACATTCTCTTTGCTAAATCTTTTTTTCTTTCTTCTCTCTTTTTCTTTTGAACTCGGTTTGAGAACAGATAGGAAAATGGCAAAAAACAGGCAGGATATACTTGGCTGGGGAGGTTGCTCTAGTTACAGGTTTAATAATTTGGATAACAGCACTTCCTCAAATAAGGAGGAAAAGGTTTGAAATCTTCTACTACACACACCATCTATACTTGGTCTTCCTAGTATTTTTCTTGTTTCATGCTGGAGACCGTCACTTCTACATGGTTTTTCCTGGGATTTTTCTCTTTGGCCTCGATAAGCTACTCCGGATCATACAATCAAGACCAGAAACGTGCATTCTTTCCGCAAAAATTTTCCCCAACAAAGCCATAGAACTTATTCTGCCTAAGGATCCAAGTAAGTTTCTAGTTCATAACTAGAAGATAGCACTTAATAACATCTTGTACTTAATTATAAAGCATTGTATTTTCTATTGATTGCAGAGCTGATGTATGCTCCAACAAGTGTGATATTTGTGAAGATACCAAGTATATCAAAATTTCAGTGGCACTCTTTTAGTATAACTTCTAGTTCAAGTGTTGATGACCAAACATTGTCTGTGATTATAAAATGCCAAGGATCATGGACAAGTTCTCTATACAACTTGATAAACACTGAGCTAGAGTCGGATGCTGATCAGATGAAGAGCATACCAATTGCAGTTGAAGGTCCTTATGGACACCCTTCAACAGACTTCCTTAGGTTCTTCACATAACTTCCATGCCATTGACATTGTTTTCGCCATAGGCTAGCTTTACATTGTCATTTTATGGATTCACTTGAGCGTTTTTAGCCCTTTGCAGATATGACAGTTTACTTCTGATTGCTGGAGGAGTTGGGATAACCCCATTTCTGAGCATCTTGCAGGAAGTCACTTCAGCCCAGCAAAGTGGGAACAAGTTCCCAACAAGAATACAACTCATATACGTAGTGAAAAAGTCCCAAGATGTTTGCTTATTGAACTCAATTTCACATCTTATTCTTGACCAGTCAACTGATCAATTTCATTTGAAGTTAAAGGTGTTTGTGACACAAGAACATCAATCCGGTACAACAGTTAGAGAACTACTGAACGAGTATTCTCAAGTGGAAGCTGTTGATTTCTGCACCGATAGTCCGAGCTATGCAATACATGGACTTGAATCTTATCTTGTGATGGCTGTAATAGCTGGACTTTCATCTATTGTGTTCCTTGTCTTTCTTATGTTTTTAAGCCACATATTTGTTCCCAACCTGAAAATTAAGGCCTCTGCTAAAGCCTCTAAAGCTTCTAAAGAGAAGAACCCATCTTGGGTTGCCGATCTTATCATCTTATCTTCATTTTTCATAGCAATAGTATGCAGTAGTTTAGTTGCACTTATTGTGAGATGGAGAAGGCTGAAGAAAGAAACACCCCAAATTTCGGAAAAACATGTCAAATCGTGGCAACCAAGTTCCATCGAAGCAGAAGGAGCCCTTGAGAAACATGAGATACATTTTACGGGAAGGCCCAACTTCCAAGGTATATATATATATATATATACATACTTCGGTTTGTTTTCAATTACCCACGAACCTTCCCCCCCCTCAGTTTTTGAAGGAAAAGTCTGTGTTTTAATATATGGAATCAAGCAGATATATTCAGAGAGCTCCCAACTGAGACTGGTGGATCTGATATTGGAGTCATAGTCTGTGGACCAGAGACAATGAAAGAGTCGGTGGCATTATTTTGCAGGCAAAAGTCTCAATGCTTCAATATTGGTGCTAAGAAGAAAGCAAGCTTCAGCTTCCACTCCCTTAACTTCACTCTATAATAAACTTGCTACATCTAAATGTATCAATTAAAAGGTTTGTTTCACATATTGAATACTGCATCTAAATATGGAATAATGAATGCCAGCATGTAAATATGTCTCTTTAGTACTATGAATTTGGCATGTCAAATGTCAATGACTTTCGAACACATGTAGTTTAAATATAGGATGAGTTTCCAAGGTTAGCACTATATCCACTAATAACTAAATTGCCAATCAATTCCGTAGCTAGTGCGTCAACTTAATCATGGATTTCTAACCACCTAATTTGTAGTGCTCCTTATGATCTTATCTGATCTATTTCGAAAGCTCTAGCAGATGAAAGAGTTATGATGAAGATTACAATAATTCGAAAAAAAAAAAAAAGAAAAAAGAAAAGAAACATCGCTACTTTATACGTTGGACTTGGACCAACTATGCCTTGCAACGCTCACCTTATTGGACGAAAACCCTTCATGAATATTCTTAAAAGAAGGTGTTTATTATTTATAGCACATTATCTAAGTAATTATTTTAGGTAATATCAAGTCATTTTCTGCGAACATACGTTTTAAATTTTTTTTTTTTTTAAAAAAAAGGAAGAAAACAAATGTGTTTGTTTCTATTATATTCCATTATCATTGTCAAATGAAAGTTGCAACTTTACGTAATAAACATTTTTGTATCAAGGAAAGCAAATTATTGTAGTGATCAAAAATAAAACTGGGAAAATTAATCAAAAGTGTTATTAAAAAATTGTAATAACAATAATAATTATGACCTCCAAACAAAAACCAATTATAATGATTTTCAAAAAGAAAAAGCCAATAATCATGGCTAAAAGGTCAAAATATCCCATGCAAAACCCAAATATTCCTCAATAAAAATAAAAAAATAAAAACGCTATTTAGTATTTACACTCCCGGTGGAGCCAAAGCCACCTCAGCCGATTCGTCATCATCATGAACGACAACACCACTATCACCTCTAACCAAAAACGACAACACCTCCCGTGGCGCCGCCGTCGTTTGCTCGCCAATCAACACCGCCACCACCTCCTTCATGCTCGGCCGCCGCAGCGGGTCCGGGTGACAGCAAGCCAGGCCGAGCTTCAACACCACCTCCATCTCCACCTCCTCATACTCATCCCTAACCCTCTGGTCCGCCGCCTCCAAGACCTTCCCCTCCGAATAAAGGTCCCTCACCCAGTCGATCAGCACCGCCTCCTCCTCCACCACGTCCATCTCAATCGGCCTCCTCCCGCACGCCACCTCCAGCACCACCATCCCAAAGCTGTACACGTCGCTCGCAGCCGTCGGCGCCGCCACAGTCGCAAGCTCCGGCGCCAGGTACCCCAGGGTCCCGACTACCCGCGTCGTGTTCGGGACCTCCCCGTGCTGGTAAAGCTTTGCGAGCCCGAAGTCGCCGAGCCGGCCGCGCATCTCCGAGTCGAGCAGTATGTTGCTCGACTTAATGTCTCTGTGGACAACCACCTGGTCCCAGCCATGGTGGAGGTAATTCAGGCCCTCAGCCACGTCGGCGAGCACGCGCCGCCGCTGATCCCAGCTGAGAAGCTGCTTGGGTCGGTCGAAGATCCAGCGGTTGAGGCTCCCATTGGGCATGTAGTCGTACACGAGCATGAGCTGGTTCCCCTTTCTGCACCAGCCTCGCATTTGGACCAAGTTCTTGTGTTGAAGCCTTCCCATGCTCGAGATCTCGGCCATGAATTCTCTCAACCCTTGCTTCGAATCGTGGTTCACGCACTTGACAGCGATTTCGGTCTCGTTTTGGAGTTTTCCTCTGTAAACCTTTCCGAACCCGCCCGAGCCCAGAAGCTGATTATTGGAGAACCCATCAGTGGCCTCGTTAAGCTCTTCGTAGGAGAACCGGTGAGGCCAATACTCGAGCTCCCAATCTTCGACGTCATCATCTTCTTCATCTCTCAACTTGGTTTTTCGCCAGTAAACCCCACCTGAGCAGATCAACACAAAAGCAACGCAGCCGATCGCAATCCCGGAAATTTGAGCCGGAGATAGCGACGAAGAAGACGACTCTGGCACTAGAAAGACCGGTAAGTTCGTAGTGTTGATCTCTCTCGCGACGCCATTATCGCTGAAGCTCCAAGCTAGGATCCTCTGCGCTTCGATCCACTGCGTCTTCGAAGCCGAAAACCCGATAAACATTTCATCGGAGAGATAGTTCCGAATCTCGGGGTTTCTGTAACTGAGCGTAGGCCTAGTCGGGCGAGAGACCCCAATGGGGCCAACGGTGACATTGATTTCGAAATTGGCACCGTCGAACTCGATCCAAGCTCTGACGTTCTTCCCATCTCGCATTCGGATCGGGACGAAAGACCCAGTTGAGTTATAGTACCCTGCGGACTGAGTCACCGCCGATTCGATGTTGTTGAGGTCAATTCCGATGTGATTGTCGTCCGGGTCGTTGAACTCCGGGTTCCGACCCGTGTCGAACTCGACGGCGAACAGGGGAGCCTCGAAGGGGACGGTGGCGTTGGTGAAGAGGCCGAAGTACTGGCTGGCGATCGCGCCGGGCGGCGAGGTGAAGTTGGTGAGGACGAAGCAGAGGCCGAAGCCGGGGCTGGAGCTAATCTCCGGCAAAACGGAGAAGACGAAGGAGGTGGAGAAGGAAGTAACAGAGGAGGAGTTCGAGCTCGTGTTGCCTCCTTTCATGGCGATCTTGGTGGGGTAGAAGGCTCGGCCGAAGGAGAACTGGTTCGAGTCGTTGGTTAAGCGGACGACCGAGTCGTCGAAGCGGGCGTCGTTGACCAAGGTGATGTTGGTGGCGTTTGAGGGGCCGGCGAAGGAGTTGAGGAGGAAGTCGACGGCGAGAGTTGGAGAGAGAAAGAGGAGGAAGAGGAAGAAGAGGGTCTCCATCCGTACGGATCCCGGTGACCGGCCGGTGATCATAGTGAGGGAATGAATGAGTTGAAGTGAGTTGGTCAAACTCAGTTATCCATTGAAGCCAAGCTGTCCATTGCTGCCTTCTTTCTCTGACTAATCTTCTCTTCTTCGTGAGCCGCCGAGTAAACAAAAATCTTCGACTTGTCGTTATCACTTTTCTTCACGTCGTTTTGTATTTGTGTTCAATATTTCTCTTTTTATAATGTAAAGTATATGTACGGAATATTTAAAAGGGTTAATTGGAAAAAAAAACAAAAAAAAACAATTAAGAACCACATGTTTCGAGTTTTGTTAAAAAAAAAAAAAAGAGTAAAATCACATTTAGAAATTCAAAAAATTTATACTTACGTCTATATTTTGGTCCAATTTATACTTTAATTTTTGAAAAAAAAATTACAAAAAGATCAATACGTCTATATTTTGGTCCAATTTATANTGAATAACAATTACAAAAAGATCAAATTTTAGAATTTTACTGTGGTTGAGTTTTAGGAAGTTTGTTGTTGAGTTTTAACGATACTGATAAGTATGAAAAAAAAAAAAAACATACAGATTTAGGATTGACAATCTATGTCACAACTCGAGAATGATATAACTCGAGAATGATACGAAAATAGTAAATTTGGGTTGAGCTTAAGCATGCACGGATCAAAATAAGTTAAACACGATTAAACACAATTTAATAACAAGTTAAAATTAAGTCAATCTGTCTAACTCAAAATTGACACATTTGATAGGATTAACTACTAGGTTATGAGTTATGACTCAAAATTGACACATTTGATAGGATTAACTACTAGGTTATGAGTTATGACTGTTATGTTATGTTGTGTGTTTAAGACTATTAAGTAACTTAAGTTTGTTGACATTGCTTTGTTTATTTTGTATTTATTTTGTAACTTGAGATTTTGATTTAAATTTTAATCATGTTAAAAGTAAGTTGAATTTGACAAGTTAACCTATTAAATTAAGGTCAAAATAAGTTAAATAGGTCAATTATATTGAATAGCAGGTCAAAATAGGTTACAATTGCATATTAAAGAGGTTAAATAATAATCAGGTCGTGGTAGGTTAAACACAACCTAAAAATATAACATATTTAAATATCATATTAAACGTGTTGTGACGGATTATTAAACATTTCATGTATAAATTAGGATTTAATAAACATATTGTGTTCGAATTTATTATATATCCGTTATACCTGTGTCTTGTAAATGATACGAATACGAAACATAACACAAATTGTAACCCAACAAATCTAGAAGGGGTGTCAATGCTAGGTTATATTATTTTGACCGCCTGACATTCCTGTTTTCGTTTGGAATGTGCTCACGTATATAGTTGGAATTGGTGTTGACTTCTATTATTATTATTATTATTATTTTTCCTTTGTAAAACCATTCTTTTTGGAGGACTATAAATGGATCGGGTGCAAAGTAGTTTGTTTAGCCAAGTCAATTGGTTTAACTTTTAAGAATAAGAAATGCGAATTTTTCCTTGTGTTGTTTGTAAGAGGAGTTCCAGCTCTTAACAATATTCTTTCTGTTTTAGAATCCTTTATATATATAAATTTTCTAAAATATCTCAATTTCACACAAATTGTCTCGTGTATAGAAAACGAGACATCTAAAATGGTATTGATGCTATTTTTATAATTATTATCATTTTGACCCAAAACTCAGTTTCTAATATATTGCATTAGTCGACCGTCCTATCTATGTGTGTCTTTATTAAGAAATTCACTATTAATATAGTTTGATTTTTTTTTTTTGAAATAGAAATTCTCTTTATTGCTAAAGGTCTACAACTATAACCTTGAAAATAAAATATAAACATGAATTATTTCATATTTATCCACTTAAACACGAATTGCAAAAGAAGTTATATCATTGTGGGACCCGTTCCCGAACCTTATGCCACGAAGAAGGCCACGCGGATCGCACGTGATCTACCAATCGGCCATTGGGCCGCCCGAGGTTAGGGCCGAGTCCATCACTGACCCCAGACGGTTTGGCCCAGTCTGACCCCAACCTCGACAGCTGGGGGTCGGAAGCCCCAAGGGTCTACTGTCTGGGAACAATGGCCCTTACCTCAACAGTCAGAAGGGTCAGAAGCCCCAAGGGTCTTTCGACCGGATACAGTGGAAAGCGACTCACGGCTTCAGACCCAGACAGAGCATTTAATGCGATTCTGGGTAGGTGTGTGCCAGGGACAAGCCGTCCTGACAGAATGACGATTTACCTATATTTTACTCCTGACAGATTGAAGCCGAAAGAGACGGCGAAAACCAGGCCACGACAGTATAGAGGAGATCACCGAAATCTCGGCCCGTGACTGCTGAAAAAGATTTCGAGATGAAAGGTACTCAGTCCTGAGATGGAGAACCACACGGTTCATTATCTCAGGATTATATATATAAGAGCCATGCGTTCCCGAGAGGGGCATGTACACTTAAAAAACAGATATATATATAGAAAAGTCTGTAAACAAGAAAGAGAGAGATTTTTTCATATTGAAATATTTTCTTTGCTATCCTGTATCAAAAATAGACCATTGACTTAAGCATCGGAGAGTCTTTGCAGGTAGCCACCCCCGCCTCTCCGATCTTGCTTGGGGTTCAGAGAGCTTTGAGACAGTAAGGACACATGGACGGTTGGAGAATACAGCATCAGCAGTTCGAGATACGTGGACGGCTGGTGAGAAACTGCTCCAACAGTTTGGTGTCGTATGTGAGAAAGAGTTGAGCGTGGAAAAGAGAGTAAGAAACTCGTGACCACGTTCTCCCCGAACAAAAAAGCTATACAACATCTGATGGCACCCTCAAGAATGACAATCAGGAGCACACGTCCCGACGCCGAAGGAAGTTCTCGAGAAGAACAACCAGATCTGGGGCAGAAGCTGGATCAGATGTTTGCCGCCCTGGCGGAAGCAAACAGAAAGGCAGAGATGGCCCACGAGACCGTCCTGGGTCTAAGGGACGAGGTCGCAGAAGTACGCAGAGATAATGCTCGCCTCGAGGGTTTGCTGGCAAGTGAAGATAGGACTCAGTGGAGGGAAGATTTCGACGAAGAAGTCCAAGAAGAGCTCGGAAGCCAACCGCGGGGAGAAGCTCCCGCCCCGTCCGGGTCACGAATGCAGGGGGTACGACAAAGCCAGTTGAGACCTTTTCAAACCAGGGGGCAACGGGTGGAAGACACCATAAAAGCCCTGGGGGTATGCCCCCCGATTGGAAGCAAGAGATGATGGCGGAGTTGGGTAAGAGACTCGGCAACCATCATAGCCAGACTCCCGATGATCTGGTAGAACAAACTGTGCGAGGCATCAACCGGACGGCCTTCGCCGACTGGATCCAGATGGAACCCAGGCCGAGAGACTTTACGACCCCGACCTTCAGGCCGTTCGAGGGGAAAACTGACCCCCTCGACCACATATACTACTTCCAGCAGAAGATGGCCTTAGAGACCAGGGACGAGGTTGTGACTTGCAAAGTTTTCTCTACGACCCTTGTGGGACCGGCCCTATTATGGTTCAGGCAGCTCCCAGAAAAATCCATAAACGGGTTTAAAGACTTCTGCAGATTTTTCCTGAAACAGTACGCAGGCGTCCGAAGACAACAAAAAACCATGCGAGACCTGGACCGTTTGGAGCAGGCCGCAGATGAATCCCCACGGGAGTACCTCTCGCGTTTCCTCGAGGTAATGTCACTGGTCCATAATGTAGACTCGGTCCAAGTCGCAGGCTCGTTCGTCTGGAGCCTGCAGTCAGGATCAATGCTATCGGACCACCTCCTTCTAAATCTTCTGTACGATATGGCGGACGTCCAGGCCAAGTCGGAAGGGGTATTCAGGGTGCTGGAAAGCCACCAGAAGGTATCCAAGACCTCTGCTGTAGTAATAACGACGCCAGTACAACCCCCGGCCCCATAAAGGATGAAGAGGCCCCCACTGGGCCAAGGGCCGACCCCGAAGCAGGAAGTCCCTGCCCGAGACAGTCTAGAGGGAAGCAAGAGGAGGAAGACGACTCGTGATCCTCTGCCCAAGTACGAGCTCAACACGCCGATCGACGTGATCTACCTCCAAAACAGAGACAGGGGCATTTTCAAGGACCCGCCCAAATTTGGCATCCCGGAACATATGAAGAATAGGAATAGGTACTGCTAGTTCCACAAAGATTTCGGGCACGACACCATCCACTGCCGCAATCTTTATGCTCAGGTCATGTTGGCGATCCACGCTGACAGGTTGAAGCAGTACGTGAAAACCGATGAAGCCCAGCCAGGGTAAGACACTGCCAGGACTGAGAAAGGGAAGCAGGCCCAGGCCTCTAGGTCAGGAGAGCAGACCCTCAGGATAGTGCCGACCATTGTGGGCAGGCCAGAGCCGACCCACGATCAAGAGGAAAAAGAGAAGTGCCTCAAAAGAGTGGAGGGCAGGGCGAAGCGCTTGAAAGGGATGAGACACTCCGTCAACCACTTGATGTCGGGAGAAGGCCGCGCATCCGCCGCCCCCATCATTTTTACTCAGCAAGATCTAACCACGGTACGCCATCCTCACGACGATCCCTTGGTGATCAAACTGCAGATCGGCTCCGCATTGGTTGGAAGGGTTTTGGTCGATGGTGGGAGCAGTGTTGATATCCTATTTCTCAACACATTCGAGAATATGGGTCTGGATAGGAGCGCACTCAGGCCAACCTGTCAACCACTTTTCACTTTTGACAGCACGAGGGTCTGCCCTTTAGGCGTCGTTACCCTTAATGTCTGTGCAGCCGAAAGATACGTGGACGTGGATTTCGTCGTTATTGACTGCCAGTCTTCCTTCAATGTCATCATGGGAAAGGGATAGATCCATGCCATGCATGTGGTCGCTTCCACCCTCCATCAGATCTTAAGATGTCAGTCAAAGGATGGCACGTACACGATTGACATCAAGGGGGACCAGGCCTCTGTAAGAAAATGCTTTTCGACCGCCCTAAGGGGAGCCGACACGAGCACAAGTACCGCAGCCGGAGACGGATAGCAATCAAAGGACCGCCTGCCAGCATACATGAGGCAAATCAAATAAGAGTCTGACGGTTCGCAATCTATGATCGAAGAGCTGGTAGCAGTCCCTTTGAGAGAGGAAGAACTGGCGAAGGTGATCCTAATCGGAGCCTTATTATCTGAGGAGCAAAAGAATGAAATGTTGGGATTCTTAAAGCGGAATGAGGACGTCTTTGTGTGGTCCCACGATGATATGCCAGGGATAGACCCCACACACTCCTGTCACCGACTGAATATGGACCCCCATTTCCCCTCAGTCAGGTAGAAACCCCCAAGATTCGTACCAGAGAAAAACAGGGCGATCAATAAGGAGGTAGAAAAGCTACTGGAGAGCGGTCTAATCAGGAAATGTGTATACCCACGGTGGGTTTCTAACCCGATAATGGTGAAAAAGAAGAACGGCGACGACCGTATCTGTATAGATTTCACCAACCTGAATAAGGCCTGCCCAAAGGATAGTTTTCCCCTGCCAAGAATCGACCAAATGGTAGACGCGATGGCGGGATTCAATAGGATGAGCTTTCTGGATGCCTACTCTAGATACAACCAGATTCCTTTGTACGCGAAAGACCAGATCCACACGGCTTTTATCACATAGCGAGGTTTGTACTGCTACAAGCGTATGTCGTTTGGCTTGAAGGGTGCAGGGGCGAAGGTACCAGTCTGTAGGACTCTTAACCCGTTGAAGCGTCACTCCTCCGGGGAGGTAGAGCTACCTCCTCAATGAGTCTAATTCTGAATCCATAGCGGGTTGCAATTCCTGATTTTGATTTGAAGCCATTGTTCCGAAACGCGACTGGAAGAGCGAGAGTCTTTAGA
>JXTB01000040.1:653373-685684 GCA_002914805.1 Parasponia andersonii
CCAATGGCTATGATGAAGTGCATAAAAAGACGTGCATCATTAATACTCTTTCTCTCTCTTACTTTTTACAATAAAAAAATATGCATGCTAAATTTTGATTGGCCAAATTGATACCTATCTATAGGTAAAAAAAAAAAAATACCCACTAGATTGGTGCCTATATATATATATAGTTGTCAATCTAATAAGTATTTTTTTTCTCCATTTATGGTAGGTATTTTTTTTTCACTTATGGATATGTATTTTTTTTTAGCCGTTGGATCACTATTAGATGATGATCCAATGACTATAATGAAATGCATGAAAAGACGTACTCTTTTTCTCTCTTACTTTTTACAATAAAAAAATATGCATGTTAAATTTTCATTGGCCCAATTGATACCTATATATAAGTAAAAAAAAAAAAATACCTACTGGATTGGTGCCATATATATATATAAGGAGTGAAATTTTTTTTAACATATTTTTTTATATTAAAATATAAGAGAGAATAATATTATGCACATTTTTTTATATAAAATACTTATTGGATTGACAATATATATATATATATATATATATATATATAAAAGAGTTATCTTGACAAAGTATTTTGAAAGATGTGACAATTTAAATGACAAATAATAAATATTCATACACAACATTCAAGTTATTTTTTTACGATAATTTGTCAAAATATATATCATATGCATAACATCCAAAGTTTAAAAAAAAAAAAAAAGACGAAATAAAGATAAAATAAATAAAAGGAAACGGAGAAAGAAATAGTTCACATAAGAATTGATATGGTCATAAGCGGCTAGCGAATACATTGTTGACTTTAGGATTCAAAAGCTTTGGTACGGCAGTCCTCAGAAAAAAAAAAAATAAAAGGAGCTTTGGTATGGTCAAATCACAAAGTTCCACATCACAGGGAACATTCAAGCATTTGACTCGGGCCGAAATCTCGACATTTTATCAACTCTTCGGATTTTATGTTTTAATATTTTGTTATTTTTTTATTTATATATATATATATTTTTTATTTGGAAGGAAAACTCTTTAGAGATTCAAAAGCTCTAGGATACTATTCCTGGTTATTCTTAAGTTCAAATAAAGTAGGTAGATATTTACGTGAAATAAAATTTAAACCGATTGAGAAAATATAGTGAGATCACTGATGTGGTCCGTGCATGTACTGAGTTAAGTAGGCTTGCATAAGGGCAAAGTGGGCTGTGTTAAGGCCCGATCCAAGTATGCAACTCTGACAGCCCCCAATGGCCAATGGTGATTGGTGAATGAGGGTAAACGACATATACATATCTTTTGTAAACGATGGGTTTTCCAGAAACGACATATCTCATAGACATGACAACGTTTGAAAAGAGAAACTAGACCACAACTTACAAAAAATTCAAGTATCAACGACATAAAAATTCTAGAAACGTCCATGTATCTAAATTATGATTTTTATACTATTTTGACCCTTTAATTTTGTTATTGTTGCACCATCGGCCTTTTTGTCGTGAGATTGTCAAACAAAAATGATCCACTAGAGCCTTGCTCTTAAAAGTTAGACCATCACATGCTCATCTATATGAACATATGAGATTTACATGAGTCGTATGTAACATTTGTTGACAAAAAAGCTAATATTGAAATGCCACCGGCCAAAATGGTACGACGACTATAATTCAATAATTCACTCTAATACATCAATATATATACATACATTCACTACATGATATTATTCAAAGAAAAAAAAAAGACAGTTTAAAACAATATTTATATATCTTACATCATATTATGGGGAAAAGAAGAAAATAAAACTAAAATGACAAAACTACAAAAATGACAGCAATTCTATTACACCCTTACAAATAATTATAATTTTACAAACGACACGAGGTAATTTGAACGACAACGTCTATACAAAACTAGTATTCCATAGAATGACAATAATACGTAGAAACGACGTTTATTGAAAAACAGAAATGAATTATAATTTAGATATAATTTATGGTGATAATATATATATATATATTGGTTGCCAATCCAATAGGTATTTTTTTTCTTTACCTATGGGTAGGCATTTTTTTTTAGCCGTTGGATCACCATCTAATGGTGATCCAATGGCTATAATGAAGTGCATAAAAAGACGTGCATCATTAATGATCTTTCTCTCTCTTACTTTTTATAATAAAAAATGTACATGCTAAGTTTTTATTGGCCAAATTGATAATTATCCATAGGTAAAAAAAAAAAAATACATACTGGATTTGTGCCCATATATATTTATATAGATATATATATATATATAGGTCGCCAATCCAATAGGTATTTTTTTTTTAGCCGTTGGATCTCCAGCATGAAAAGACGCGCATCATTAATGGTTTTTCTCTTTTTTACTTTTTATAATAAAAAATATGCATACTAAATTTTCATTGCCCAAATTAATACATACCCATAGGTAAAAAAAAAATACCCACCAGATTGGTGCCCATACACATATATATATATATATATATATATATATATATATATATATATATATATATATAAACTCATGACTTTTAGCCTTTAAGCAAAAAGAATCTGCACTTTTTCATAAATATCAAATAAGCCATTTCATTCGCATTTTTTTATCAAATTTTACTGGTTTTACATTATTAAAATTGGTGTTGAAAACTGTTGCAGAAACGTTTTTATTATTTAAAATTATCAATAGTCATCCACAAAAATAACTGAAAGATAACCATTTAGACCGAATGATCTGTAATTTATTAGAAATTCAACTATAACAACTCTCAAACACCTAAAAATTATTTTTTTGAATTTTGTTATCCTACTTCAAACGTTAAAAACATTAGCGTCTAACCATATGTATGAATTTTATGACATTTGATAGAAAAACGCAAATAGAAGGCTTTACTTGAATTTTATGACATTTGATAGAAAAACGCAAATAGAAGGCTTTACTTAATGTTAGTAAAAAGACGTGTTAGTAAAAAGACGTGTGTGTGTGTGTGAGTGAGTGTTTTTTTTTTTTTTTAACAAAAAGTTAAAAATAATGTTTTTTTTTATATTATCCCTTGTAAACAACAAAGACCAATATCCATTTAAACAAACACGTATCTAACAAAGAACAATAACATATAAGCGACAAAATACTACTCATCTCAAAACGACAATACTATCCAAAGTACAATGTATGATTAATATGAAAATAATACGGATATATACATACATATATATTCTAGTTTTTGGGAAGGCACGTACACCGTCATATTTATTTGTAAAAGGAAAAATAATATTTAGAAAAGTAAGTAATTTGATACGATAATGTTAGCCAAAGATGAACTAATTAAGAAGGAAGTGAGTTGAGTTTTAAAATTTTTTTAGAAAATTTTCAACTATGTAAAGTCATAGATCACTTTTTTGAAACTTTTAAGCTAAAGTAACAAAAATATTAAATATTTAATAGTAATACCAAGAAAATAAAGCACACTAAATATAAAACATATAATCAAATAGATTGCACTAAAGTAAAAAATGTAGGGATAGAGAAAATGTAAACTCGGTTTTTACGAGATTCGATAAATACAACCGTTTGCCTACGTTCTTGGCCGTCAGTAACTTGCTTTGAGCATTCTACTATCGGATCAAGATTATAGGCTTGACTGATCCTTGTACAAACAGAGTGAATTCTTCTTAGGCACACCCTAACCTTTACAATAGTTTTGACTCCGATGATAAGCTCACCTACACAGATTGTTTAAATAATAGTGTCAATCTCGTCAACTCACGGGCTATTTATGACTCTAGTCGCAACCTCACCTAAATCGAGTTGTTTATGAATTTGGTACCAAACTCACCTCACACTCAATAGTTTTTCAATAAGCAAGAGTGAATACACTCAATAACTCTTCTCTCAAAAGTAATAAATATAACTTTGGCTTAAGAGATTTGAGAACAATGCAATATAAATACTCTAAAATTAACTCAATATGATTTAAAAGTTAAAGTTGAGTAAAAAAGAGCTCTTGCACTTAGAAAACTGATTATGTATCAATTTAGATTCATATTCTCTTTTTTTAAGTGATCAAATTTGGTTCTATATAAAGTTGTCTTCAAATACTAGCAATTTTCGACCGTTACTGGCTCTCTGCCAGAAAAGTGGTCGACTATTTTTACTTGCCGTTGGAGTCTGATATCGACGTTTAGCTCCAACGGTCAAATGGTCGTGTTATAGTGGTTGAACACATTTTAGGACTAGAAACCACTAATTAATTTCCTTGATTCTTTTTTGGTCGATATTTTAAATGCCATTATTTTCCAAATATTTTTATCACTAAAAATAGACTTTTGAGAGAATTTTGGCTAGATTAAAAATGATATTTATTTTCAAACTTCTAAAATAAAATAACCATATTATTCTTAAGATAGTTTGAAAATTCTTTTGAAAGTATTTAAAAATTCTTTTTAAAGTATGAACTAATACAAAGAGAATTTATATGTAATGAACTAAATACTAGGTATAAAATATATCATATTTAGACACAATTTTGTATCTTGATTGTCTATCTTCAAGCTTGATTCTTTGATTAACTTGATCTAGAACTTTAAAACCATTTTTCTGCCCACCAAATTAAAACATTAGTACTAAATCATATGTTTGTTCTCTTCAAAATAAGAGTGAGTAAAATTGAAATCTTAATTTCTTAACAGATAATTTTTTAAAAGAAAAATATATTTCTAAAAGAATAATACCAATCAAATTTAATTTATATGATAAAGTGAAGATCTTTTTTTATATACATGTGAGCAGGAGTTTTACATTTATTAAATAAATTGATTAAACAAAAACAAGATAAAGCATTCGTTAAAGATAATTATTGAAATATTAAAATAATAATAAGAAAGAGGCAACTAATACTTGATTCAAAATTATTTCCACAAAGCAATACTTTTACTGATTTATTAAAAATAATTATTATTTTCTTTGAAAATATATTATTAATGAAATTAAAAGTATAATTGTTGGAGCGGTTTCCACCAGCTATCCACGTGTCGCTGAACTGCTGATGTTACACCTTCCAACTGTCTTCGTATCCTTGCTATCCCAAAATGCTCCTGGCTTCGGGCAGGGTCGGAGAGGCGGGGGTGACTACCTGCAAAGACTCTCTAATGCTTAAATCAGTTGTTTATCTTTGATTCTGGGTAGCCAAGATTTAGTTTTTCTCTGTATGAGTATGTCTTTTCTCTTGCTTATAAACATTTTAAAATACTTCTTTTTCATATGCGTACATGCTCTCTTTTCTTAGATGCATGACTCATATATATAGTCCTGAAATTGTGAACCTTCTTGTTCTCAATCCCAGGACCGAGTACCTTTTTCATCAAAACTTACTCCAGAAGTCACGGGCCGAGATTGCCGTGATTCCCCCTGCACTGCTGTAGCCTAGTTTCTGCCGTCCCCTATGGCTCGAGTCTGTCAGGGGCGAGATTTTGACAAATCACCATTCTGTCAGGATGATTTGTCCCCTGCGCACACTTACTCAAGATCGCATTAAATGCTCTGTCCGGGTCTGGAGTTGCGGGTTGCTTCCCATTGTACTCTGGTGAAAAATCCTTGGGGCTTCCGACCCCCAGCTGTCGAGGTAAGGATCGGACTGGGCCGAGTCCATCCAGGGTCTGAGATGGGCTCGGCCCTAGCCTCGAACGGCCCAATGGCCTAAATGGCAGTACGTGCGACTCGCGTGGCCTTTAACTAGTCACTCTAGACACATGTCGGATGGTGTGTCCCGTTAATGACCTGTTCCGCTACTTAATCGTCCACGCAGTGTATGATTTGGGAATGGGTCTCACAATAATACACTACGTAAAAAGAGATAAAAAAATGACATGAGAGAAAGGGAAAAAAATGAAAAACGGTAGAGGATCTTTCTACTAAGAAGAAAATTAAAAAGGAAGACAACTAATGATTAATGAAAGGATATAATTTACACAAATGTATTTACTCACATAGTCACATACTCTCTTTTTTGTTTTATTTTATTTATATTTTTTTAAATGTTACTCACACTCTCACACATACTATCTTTTTTGTTTTATTTTATTTATATTTTTTTAAATGTTACTCAAACTCTCACACTCTCATTTAAGCACACAAATCTCTCCTCGTTACTATTGAGTGCCAAAACCAATTGATAATAGGACAAAATAAAAAAAATAGAAAATTTATTTTTAAAAAATAGAGAAAATCACAGACTTACCTTTATTTTATTTTATTTTTTTAAGGTTACTCACCCTCTCTTTTATGCACACACATATCCCTCTCATCAAATTCCCAGTACCAAAATTTTGCTAATAGGATAAAACCCAAAAGAATAATAATAGTAGCAATAATAATAATAATAACAATAATAATAATAGAACAAAACCCAAAAAAATGGATAATATTATTTTTGTATCTTATATTTTGACACTTTATTTAATTTATACTTTATATTTTAGTTATTATCAATATTTAGATTTTAAATTTGTTACAAATTTATACCTGATACTAATTTAGAGTAGTTAATTTGTCAAAATGATTAAATAAACTTATTTTTAGATTAATTTTTATACCGTTTATTTTTAAGTTTTTAAACGGTATTTTGATAAATTAGCAACTCTAAATTGGTGTCAAATATAAATTTGTAACAGAATTCAAATCTAAGAGTCAATGTTGATAATAACTAAAATACAATATATAATTTAAATAAAGTGTCAAAATATAAAATATAAAAATGATAATATCTCAAAATAATAATAATAATTGGATGAAACCCATAAAAAAAAACAAAAAAAGATAAGCAAGCAAGCTTGTGAGCCCTATCTATTCTTTAAATATAGATATAGAATAAAAATAAGAAAACAAATAAGTAAATGAATATGAAGAGAACAAAATAACTTCCAATACAGTATCATATAATTATAATTAAATGAAAAATTCAACTCAGCAATATATAGATGTTATCCTTCAAGCAAAGCAATAGATATTATCCTATTAATAACCTATCAAAGAAGTGACTTTTTTTTCCCCCAAACAATAAGGGCTTTGCTGCAGATTTTGTTGGCAATGGAAGGAGAAAATTGATGTTCTTCCTCATTCTTCGTGTTGATAAAATGTTTAGCTGTGTTCTTCAACTTCTTTACTATTTTCCCATTGGAAAAATAAATGTTCTCTCAATATCAAGCCCCTCGTATATTCATGTTAAGTTTTATTTCTTCTTTTCTTCACTATCCTTTAAATGGTAGAAGAGTTGTTTTGGAATTATATTCATAATCACAAATACCTCAAGTCCGGTGTACGGTATTCCACACTCTTTTTCTTATTTATTGCAAATTTAAGATTGAAAAATGAGCTTTATTGGCAACACCATTGAAATCAAGTTTTAAAGTTCAATTTCTCTCATCTTTTATGAGTAAAAAAAAAAAATCCAAAAAGAAGAAACTTTCAGAAAATATTTTCAAATCTTTTAATAGGAAGGGCTTGAATGAAATAGAAAAGAAACAAAATTTTTATTAAAAAAAAGGACGGACTAGATTATCAAAATCAGCATCGAAACAGGAAAAACACCCAACTTTCCTAAGCCACATTGTGTCGAACACCTTGCATGAAAAATTTTGATCATGACGGCTCTTCTGCAGTCTTGATTTTGGCAGTCGAGACAGCCATCGTGCGTGTTGTATGCGTGTCAAGCCGACAGTTGAGACATCAATTGTTCTTGTATGCCTAGAATCCTCTACTGGATAGTGGATAATACCGACGAACTAAAATCCCCACACTATTGAAACCTCTTTTTTTTTTNTTCCATTACAAGTTTGGATTAGATTAGACCTTAAAATCTTTAAGGATAGTATGTAGCTTTCATGAGCCCTTATATGACCCCATCCCTTATGCCTATTCCTTCCATCAAGTTCATCCCCTTCACCCTAAGACTATGCCTTACCCTATAAAATTTGTGACCATAAAAAATTAGTTCGGTAGTGGATTTTTTTTGCTTTTTTTTGTTGGGAAGTGGATGATGTTTGCTTCTCACCTCTATGTAACCAACACTTGGAAGGAATCTCTTGTTAAAGTGACTTTCCATTGTGGTGCCACAACATGCTTCCAAGTGGCGCTTGGCCATGTGGTCTGGCATCCACGTGGCTTGTTTGCATGTAACTGGGCATCACTCGATCTTATGGGGCGTTGCGGCTACATGGTCTTCATAACATGGCCCTTCATATTTGGAATGTTGTGCTTCATAAGGTATGGTACGTGGCTGCTATCCAAACCCATGCTCATTCTCTGTACACTATTTTCCATGTGGAAAAACTGAAATAGATCAATTGTGCTAGCTTTAAATACATCGCATTATCTCTTAGTATAAAATCTGTGTTAATATAATTATGAGACTCTTAATAAATTCATTAGGACAGGAGGATCTTTAATAAACTAATTTGACGTGCTTGATACAAATTAGAAAGAATAATAATGTAGACATTGAAATTTTATACTAAAAATTTATACCATATCATGTCATATGTATTTTAACAACTCCATATTTTTAATGTTTTTAATAGGATCACACCACTTAAAATTATATTGCCAAAAATAATGTTATATTACTTGTGTAAATTTTTTTTTATATAAAATTTTAGTATCCCAATTTTTACCCAATTAAAAATCTTTCAAAGTTTTGAATTTAAACTAATCAATTTTGACTTAGAATTTTTTTTTTATGGGTACTTTCAAGGTAGATTTCTTTTATTGGCCACTTTGTTGACAAACACCTTTTATTTCCTCCTTTTTTCTAATTACTTTTCACGGTGAAAAACTTTACAAAATCTAACAAGATGTTTTTATATGTACCATATACCTTTCTCCCAGGTATTCAGACGAAAATGTGTTGTGGCCATTAAAGTCTCATTAGTCAAATGAAAGAAAGCTTCAAGGAATATGTGCATGCTAAACTCCATAGACAATATCAAAATATACTTTTATTCGAAAAGAATTTTCAAGTACTTGAATTTAATAAAGCTAGAAAAGACCTTTCCAACAAAAAAAAAAAAAAAAAAAAAAAAACCTAGGGAAGAACTATATTATAGAAGGAATTAATGTGATGTTTCCTATGTTCGTCTACCTCATAATTTTTTTTATATATTTTTGTTTGTAACGTTTCTACTGGGATACAACTTTTCCCCACCTTAATCTCAAGTACGAGTATATAAACATTCGCTTTAAGATTATCATGTGGTTTTTCTTCGCCAAAAATTGGGGAATTTGGGGGTCTCCTCTAGGAACACGAATAACTTGGACCAGGAATGTCAATTTGACCCGGCGCCCAGCGGGGCTGGGATCCAACCCATTCGGAGGATCCTAACCGATGGTTAGGGCGGGAGCATGGATTAAAACATATACCCGGGGCGGGTTCGGGGAAGAGAAAACCCACCCCGAATCAGAGACAAAACCCACTCCTATACTTCTTTTCATAACATATATGATATATGTTGGATGTTCAATACATAAAAAGATGGACATACAAATGCAAATTATAACGGTTAAAATTCTAGATTTAAGAGTAATTGTATCGTTATAGTTAATTAATTATTATTAACTTTTAAAATATTTTTTGCTATTTTCTTTTTACATAAGTACAGACTTGGTAGGAATTGACCTCAGATTCCGTGCCTCGTTTAACTAACATACGACTGGGAGCATTCTTGGTCCTACCCCACTTAATGCTGTCAAAATGGGCCGAGTTCAATGGGCTGGCCCGCGGCCCAGTAAGGTAGCATGCGGGCCGGCCTGGTAGAGATAAGTTCGGGCTCAGTCCGACCTTATTCCTGTGGTCAAGGTGGGCCTAACATTCTGAGCCCGCGGACCGGCCTAGCTCGACCCGTCATTTTTTTTAAAATTAAAATCAGTTTTAAAAAAAAGATTAGACCTATGGGCCCAGAGCTCATTACATATATATAATTTATTTTTTTTAATTGTTCAAATTCATTAAAAAGTTTATATTAAAATCTTTCAAATAAAAAGGCCAACATGAGGTAAACAAACTTTTATCAATAAACTTGAATTTGTTATTTTTCAAATTTAATTTACTTTTTTTTCCTTCAACTTTTTACTTAAATTATGTATTATTTTTTAATTTTTATTATAAAACTTGTAAAATTATTTGTGATAAAATTTTTATCACATATTCATATATATAATTTTTTTAANGGAAATAGACCCGTCTAAGATTTTTTTTTAATTATTAAAATTCATAAAAAAATATTTTTAAAAATATTTTTAAAAAATGGCTAAAATGCAGGTCGACCAGGCCAGCCTAGGCCGGCCCGCCTAGGGGCTCGTCTGGGCCATAGGGCTGGGTTGGGCCTTCTCATAATTCATACGGGTCGGGTCAGGCCTTTTCATCATTCATATGGGTCAGGCCGTCCTGTCTCGTCACTTGAAAATATCCATTATGGGTGGGCCGGCCCGCCTATTTTGACAGCTCTAGCCCCACCCAATTTATATTTACTGTTGAGTTGCTTCAACATATATACTACACATGAATAAATACAAAAATATCCTATATTTTAAGCTGGATATGCAATTTCTCACTTGATTTTCATAAGTAATTAAAGTGAAATGATTTTTGTTAATAATTATTTTTTTTATCCTATTTCTGTTTTTCTTATTTTTATTTTTCTTTTTCTTCACCCACCACTCTTTTTTTTTTGTTAAGAAATTAGTATTTGTTGCAAATAAGGGTATTTTTTCTTTTCATATATTAAATTGACTAAATTAGACTAAGAAGTGAAATTTTTAATGATATGGTATCCAATGAGATATTTTTATCTTCAAAAGAAAAAAATCCAATGATATATTTTGTTAGTTTTGAAACCGAAGAGATAAATCGAATAATTACCAAGTCCATGAGATAAGTTTAATTTGACTACTTCTTTTATATATTCCATAGCACATTTTCTTGTCGACAGAGAGATGCAATGAATTTTGAATAAGGTATACCAATGCTTGTGAACCTTATTCGGTAAGTCTTTAAATTCTAAGTAATATATATTAGACTTAATACGATCTATTTATGAAACATATAAGATCAAAAGCGAAAATAAGTTTAAAGATTAAACGTACATACTTCTGACTATTGATGTTCTATTTTACTATTATTACTGTATAACATCTCTGAGGTGGAGTTTATTGAGCAGTGACTCACGTTCAACAGTTTAGGTAAAAAAAATTTGAAGATAATTGTCAATTAATTAGGTATAATGGACCATTACCAGATAGGACAAAAATTACCTAACATTCTCCCACTTGGTCTATATATTTCTCCATCAATTATTTCTTTTAAGAAACAAAATACTTGAATCAAGGCGATAGGTCATTTAAAATTGAGTATTATCTTACATGTATTACAAAGTATTATGTCTCTATACCCCATATTATCTTAATTAATAAACCCTATGTTTATTCTTAGTCTAATCAATAATAATATTTCTCAAGTTCAATTAATGTGTACATAAGAAAAATTAAATATGAGAAAAAATCACACAATCAAGTTTCAAATTCTTTAACATTGTCATGCTTTTCGACAGAACCATGAATAACAACAGATATTTTGGTCTTTATGAACATCGTACTTAGGCGATTAGATCGTTCCTATTGTTCATAAAGAACATTTTGCTCTGAAGTGCTGGTTTCAGTAATCGCTGATTTGTTTTTCTTAATAGCATAATCAAAATCCATACATCCTAAATGAAGAAAAACTCTCTCTTTCTATATTTTATAGTTATCATTTTTTAACTCAGGAACATCACATCTAATATCAGAAAAATTCGTAGGTTGTATGACTGCATAAAAATTAAATATGCTCATATATTAAAATTTGATACTAACAAATTTATCATGTTTTACCAATGTAAAGCATGTTTAAAAAATTATGAATCTAGTGACATAAAACTTGCATGTGGGCTAAAGTTCTAATTTAATTAGATCCATCTAAAATTTTATGATAAAACTATCCAATTATGTTCCTTTTCCTAATATCTGTGGGTAAATTAAGAAATTTTAATTTGATATCTTTTCCTAATTAATCATACAAATATAATAAAAATTCCTGTGGGATAAAATATATTATATTAAATATAATTAATCACAATAAATGTCATTTACTTGTATGTAATCCTAAAATACTTAATATAATTTTACATAATTAAAAATATTGTAACTACTCTTTAATTAATCAATTTTATATGGATCACAAGACATTTAATTTTATTTACATAATATTTATTTTCAATTGCATGTTTTCAATATATAAAATATTAACTTTATATAAAAATATGTAATTTTAAGCACAAAAGTTATAATACAAAATTGCATGTAAATCTTCTAAATATACATACAACAAAATCATAATTTAAGCACATAAAATTCCAAAATAAAATTTCTTAAATATGCCAATATCATAAAAATTTCACAAATACCAAGATCATAAAATTAAATTTCACATAATAATATTCATCAAATCCCAAATATAAGAATATTATCATAAAGCACCAAAATTAATGAAATTATCAGAAAAGATCACAATTATAAAAATTTCTCACAAAATTCCGTATTTAAATTTCTGGAAAAAATAGAAAAATAACGTTTTTTTTTAAATCTGGCGCCATGTCATTTCTCTGAAAACGACGGCTATTTTTATCTGTAAAACAACATGTCATTTTTTAGCCTAACGAAAATGACATGTTGTTTATCCAAACGACAGAACAAAAACACCAACTGTAAACGACGTGTCATTTTTTAGCAGCTTTACAAATGACATGCTGTTTTTTTTTCAAAAATGACATTTACCAGAATAAAAATGATTTGTCGTTTTCCGTTGTCTTCAAGCTCCGGCTAGGTCTTTTGACTTGTTTCAGACCCAAGTCGGACCCAACTTGGTTTTATCATTCCGAACACCAATTTTAATGCTTAAAATTATAGAATTGTTAGAAAATCAATTACCTAATGATTTATAACCTCAATTTTCATTAAAAAAATTCTAAATATGAAATTTTGATTTTGAAAAATGTTTCAAGTATTTGACAAAAAATTTTCGACCAGATAAGTTAATATACAAATGGATATCCAAAGTTATATTTAATATCACAAAAAAGTTAGAAAATTTATTTCTAAATGGTTTCTAATAGTGGTTTTTACTTAAAAATTCTAAATATCAAACTACGAATTTGATAAAATAATACGGGTATTCGGCTAAAAAATTTGCAGATCATGAAACTCATCAAAGCAAAAGCTAATCATGCTCTGATACTAACTGTTAGACTTAATATGATCTATCTATGTAACAAATAACATCAAAAGTCGAAATAAGCTTAAGGATCAAACGTACATACCTTTGGCCATTGATGCTCTATTTTACTGTTGTTACTGAATATTACTATATATTATAGAGTATTAGCACTTCTAAGCTTTATAAAATCTTTACTGATGGTGTATAGTAATATAAATTTTGATTCTCAAACTTATGGGCCAAATACAAAATTACTCGTATGTATTAATAAACGTTTTCCATCAAAACATCTCTGAGGTGGAGTTTATTGTGCAGTGACTCACGTTTAACAGTTTAGTTAAAAAAACTGAAGATAATTTTCAATTAATTAAGTATAATAGACCATTAGCAGATAGGACAAAATATACCTAACAATACATATATGGGACCCGTTCCCAAGCCATACGCCACGTGGATGGCCGGGCGGTTGAACAGGTCGCAAAAAGGGTCTACCGTCCGACAGATGTCGAGAGTGATTAGTTAAAGGCCACGCGGGTCGCACGTGATCTCACAATTGGCCATTGGGCCGTCCGAAGTTAGGGCCGAGCCCATCACAGACCTTGGACAGTCTTGCCCCATTCCGACCCTTACCTCGATAGCTGGGGGGTCGGATGCCCCAAAGGTCTTCCACCTGAATACAATGGCCCTTACCTTGACAGTTGGGGGGGTCGGAAGCCCCAAGGGTCTTCCCCTGAATACAATGGAAAGCAACTCACGACTCCAGACCCAGACAGAGCATTTAATGCGATCCTGGGTAGACGTGCGTAAGGGGCAAGCCGTCCTGACAGAACGGCGATTCACCCAAATCTCACCCCTGACAGATTCAAGCCGTAGGAGGTGGCGGAAATTAGGCTACGACGATATAGAGGAGATCACGGAAATCTCAGCCCGTGACTTCTGAAAAAGACTTTAAGCAGGAAGGTACTCAGTCCTGAGATTGAGACCCGCATGGTTCACGATCTCAAGACTATACATATATGAGCCATGCGTTCCCGAGAGGGGCATATACGCTTACAGAAAGAAATATATGAAAAAGCTTAAGAGCAAGAAACAAACATATACTTATACTGAACTATTTCCTTGCTACCATCCAACAAAAGATAAACCACTGACTTAAGCATCGGAGAGTCTTTGCAGGTAGCCACACCAACCTCTTCGACCCTGCTTGGAGTTCAGAGTACTTTGGGATAGCGAGGATATGTGGACAGTTGGAGAATACAGCATCGGCGGTCCATAGACACGTGGACGGCTGGTGAAAAACTGCTCCAACAACATAAACAGAATTAGTATATACACAAAACACAAATGTAATTTCGTCCAAATTTGGTATGTGACAGCAACATGAAACCTAGTTGAAAACTTGGAATGAACTATTTTACTTTCTCGAAAAAGAAATCTATTCATTCACGAATAAGCCAATTAGTAATTGCAATATTGTGTTTCTTTACATAAAATTTCCTG
Organism: Parasponia andersonii; assembly: GCA_002914805.1. Classification (NCBI taxonomy): domain Eukaryota; kingdom Viridiplantae; phylum Streptophyta; class Magnoliopsida; order Rosales; family Cannabaceae; genus Trema; species Trema andersonii. The sequence goes on from JXTB01000040.1 coordinate 668,190, forward strand.
TCATATGAGCAATTCTCAATGTACCCATATTTTAAGGATGACCTACTTTTTTTTAGGAAAATCATTTTTGCACTTCATCATGAGTATCAAAATTTCTTACAACAATATTAAAATTAAGGTTGGTTCGAATCAATGATGGAGCCATATTTGGCCCAAAGACGGCCTTTTTTCTTTTTTGAAAAAACAATATTATTATGTAATATTTTTTTTAATAAAAAATTAGTCTTTTACTTTCTTTTGTTATAAATTTTTATATTTGCTCCCCTAAAATTTTGGGTTAGGTAATTCCACATTCCACATCAGTGAAACACATTTTGTGAAACCCATTTTATTATTTTATTAAGTGAAGCTCATTTTTTCATTTTATTTTATCATTTGTGAAGCCTATTTTCTATTCTTTTAAAATGTGCACCGTGCTCATCCATAAAAAAATTAATTAAAAATTATCAAAATTTTATACTAGATATATTAAAAAAAAATATGTAGTCTAAATTCTGCACCCCTGACCCTGGATTGAAATCTTGAAATCCTTGCTCTGCCACTTGTTCGAATCCTATGACAATTTTCAGTCTTTGGAGATTAGTGATCTAACAAATATCAATATGAAATAGTGGTTGCAAATATAACTTTAAAACGTGAATGGCCTAACTTAAAAATTTACTCTAGTTAGAAAAAAGAGAGAAAAAAGAGAAAATTCCCATATTATTGAAGCAACTTCTCGAAATATGCCATAAAATCCACTTTTAAAGGGAAGATGATGATGAATGCTGCGAGAATCGTGCACTTGATTTTCTTGGATTAATTTCAGATGATCGTTTCGTGACACATGGTATTCGTATTTTGCGAAAGATTTGTTAGCTTTAACCCATAAAAATTAAAAGGATAATAAAAGAAGGCAAAACTCAACCATATTAAATGCCCCACTTCTACTTTTCGTTGGTTTCTTTCTTTTAGTTGGCGAATTTTTCGGTTTTATTTTGTTTTTTTATCTTTATTTTTATTTAATTATTTTTTATTGTTATTATTTTTTATTTTTGGGTTTTCAGAAGATGGAGTATACGCCAACCTTTCAAGACACAAATGGCCACAAATATATAACACCAAAAATAAAAAATGAAAAAGACACAATTATACATAGTATAAGTGCTATTAAATCTCATATATTTCCACAATAAAAACACTAGCGTTTTATTTATCTACGCTAAGAATATTATTAAAATTTTGGTGCATTAATCTTCGCGTCTGCCAAATTACCATAATAAACTACAAATTTACAATCTGGGCTAGAGTGAAATAGCAGACGGAATGAAGTGAGTAGATTCTTATTAATTATTAAACCGCTAATTAAATTTGTATCGATTCTTAGCCTAAAAAAATATTAAATATTCGAGGAGTGCAATACTCTCTCTTTTTTACTCTTACGTCTTTAACAGAGTGGACTTAACAAATAATTTAGTATATACTTATAAATATTTAGTATCAAGTAAAAAAGACATAAAATCATAAAGAGAGTGAGAAAAACATATTAAGACTCCTATTTTTTTTTTGTTTTTTATATTTGTCTGTTAATGGTCAGTCACCTCACACCTCGTTTGTTTTTCTAAGAGAAATTTTGGTCACACGTACTAAGCAGTTCATGGTATTGAGACTCTTATATTATCTTAAAAACAAGTGTTACTAACACTCATCCCACGCTTCTTGCTTCGCCAGAAAAAATTTTGACCACAGACTAAGCATCTCGAGGTACCGAGACTCTTATATTATCTAAAAAATAGTGCTATTAACACTGGCTCATCTTAAAGGGAAATAGACCCGTCTAAGAATTTTTTTTAATTAAAATAACATTTTAAAAAGGACTTATTTGGAAAATAACTTTTCTTTATGTAACATAAATTATACAATTAATAATAATCATTCATTAGTCCTACAAAACATAATTTTATAGTCACTGATAATTCGCCTAGAGCCATAGTGTCACATAACACCACAACATTACTATTAAAAGCCAATTTTGGAAACACTATTTAGAATAATTCATTTAGTCAAGATATTATTATCCATGTCAAGTTCCCCATCTTAAATTGGAACACTCCTGAGTGGACCGACTGACGGGTGCCCAAACCCGCCACCTCAATGGAGCAGCCCCTTTTTTTTTTTTTTTTTTTTTTTTTTGAACTCATTCCAAAGCAACATTACCAAAAAAATATTAAAAAAAAAGGAATGGGGGAAGAGAAAAACGAATATCCGAATAGAATCAAATCAGCCTAAGCCAGCCTAAAACAAACAAACCCATAAGAAACGGCTACCTTACTTGCTTCTTCGTTTCCTCCCAATAGTAGAAGAGAATAATAGTATTTTTCCGCGTTGTGGGTCCTACTATGACGTCACCACTCCGGATTCTCTCGTCCTATAAATACTCGACAAAAACGCTCTCCGTCTTGGTTTGAAACCTCAAGAGAAGCTCTCCAATCTGCTCCTCTTTTCTCTTCTCCTCTCTCCTCTCTCTCTCTCTCTCTAGAGCTTTCTCTCTCCCTTTTCGAACCTGAACCAGAGCTAGTACACTAGTCAAAGAGAAGAGAAGAGAGACATGGACCAGACCAAAGCCTCTACTGAAACCCTAAAGTTCCTCTGTAGCTATGGCGGCAAGATCCTTCCCCGCCACGGCGACGGCCAGCTCCGCTACGTCGGCGGCCTCAACCGAGTCCTCGCCGTCGATCGCTCCGTCTCCTTTGCAGGTTTGATCGATTCTCCAATTTTGAACTTGAGATTCTCTTCTCGCATTCGATTTCGATGATGAATTGTTGAGTTTGATTTTCGGTTTTTGTTTAAATCGCAGAGCTGATGGTGAAGCTAGGAGAGTTTTGTGGCTTTTCCGTAAATTTGAAGTGTCAGCTGCCGGACGGAGACCTGGAGACCTTGGTCTCGATCAAATCGGACGAGGACTTCGCGAACCTCATCGAGGAATACGATCGCGCTTGGGCGCGTTTTTCCACGCGCCGCCACCTGAAGATCCGGGCGATTTTGTCGCCGCGGAAGCCTCCCAAGGAAATCTCGCCGAGTTCGAGCGTCGAGGATTTGGCCGCCTCTTTCAGGTATTCGTCCCCCGCCGCCGCTGCAGTGAAATCCGTTCCGAGTTTCTTCGTTTCCAGAGGCTCGTCGCCGGTTAGATTCGCCGGCGGAGTCCAGAGTGGAGGCTATGGAAGAGTGAGCTATTACCCGTGCCATGTTCAAGAAAACAGGCTTTTGCATCATCATGACCATCACCATAACCATCATGCTCGTCATCGTTATCATCATGAGGTTCCTCGCTGCTATTACTGGCAATGATACTTGGAGATTTCCTCCATTGATGACGGAGTTGAAGAAATTAAAAAAAAAAAAAAAGAAAAAAGAATATAGGAGAGTAGATATATACAGAGATAATGGCGAATAACTAGGAGAACAACCCCCGAAAAAAAAAAGAGACGAAAATGCAAGATTTTTTTTTTGTTTTGGGCTTTGAAAGTGAAAATACAGAAATTTTAGTTACTGGATTGTGAATATTAAACTTCCTATACCTCAATTTTTATGAGAAATAGTTTTCTTTGGTAGATTCCAGGTGGTATATATGGTAATCTAATTCTTGTTATGCCTAATAAAGCCCAATTCCATAAGTAACATCAAAATTTTGACACGGTTCAGAGGATTCGGCTCAATGTTCGCCGTTAAGTTTATCGTCAATCTTCGTTTACTCTAAATGGGGTCCACTGTATCGCATGTTCTACTTGGTTACTACGTTAAGATGATTTGAGATGATTTGTTATTCCTCTGTTACTCGCGGACAAAGCTATTAAACTGGATCCTTTATGCTCTCGACACGTGGGTCTATTTGTTACACGTGTAAGGATATCTTGTTGTTTGGTCAAATGTTGTGATTACGACTAATAGTGTTTGATTTGTAATTTAATTTTCCGATTTTTGGCAGGTCAAGCATTGAAAAGGGGGGAAGAAGAATCAGATACCGTTTTGGCTGCGGACCCCCGTGGAAGATAATTCTCAAGCAAGTAACGCCTTGCGCGTTGAGCCGACTTAATTTAACGACTGGGATATTGATTATGAATTTAATTTAATTTGATGAATTAAAATATTAATTAAAACTGGTTAAGAAGGGAAGTAGCCCAGAAAGGCAGCCGAAATTAAGAGACATTGCAAATTAATTAAATTATTAAATATACCTACTTGGACAATGGGCAATGGCAATTTGGCCAACTTGGTCGATGCTATTCTAAATTGGTGGAGTAGGTGCCTTTTGAAGGTCTCGAAAGTTTTTCTTTCTTTAATCAGGAAACTGGGAAATAGAATCTTAAATTAATATTCTTTTTTTTTTCTTTAAAAAAAAAAAAAAACGCTTCTTAGACACGTTTACGAATAAAACAGGCACTACCATGGCTGTACGGGTTCATTTATCAAAATACAAAAAAATAAAATGGCTGTATGGGGGTCAGCATCAACCGAGTACAATAGATTCGTTTCTAACTTCTGATTAACATACATAGGTCTAGCAGCTGTATAAAAAAATAAGCTCCAATTAACTTGGGAATGTACTCAGATTCCAGGAAGTCAAATTGGTTGAAGTGCGTTAACGTGGTTGCAAATATTTTTCTTTTCAAAATTTCAATTATGAAAAAAATTCTTGGAAATGTATGCATATTTGCCACATGTGATATTAGATGTGCTTAGACCTAGAAGAGGCCATAGGTACATGTTATGTAATCGAATCAAGAAAGTGCTCAAGTTCCCCTCCCCTTCAGAAAAAAGGAAAGTAAAGTTAAGTTGTCAGGCTCCTTATTTCACAGCTAGTAACCAAAAGGAGCTATTAAGAATAAGAACCGGAGGCTCATTTGGGTTTTATCTATGCAACCAACATAAAAAGTAACCGATTAATGTGGATGATGAAAGAAATAGGCGTAGTATACGAAGTGTCACCCTTCTCTAACTTAAGGAGTTCAGATGATTAGTATATCAGAGAATGTTGCTAGTACCCATTTCCCACCTCCAAAACCACACAACAAAGAGCTCGGCCTCGGAAGAGTAACCATCCTCACTCTCCAAACTCAATACAATATGAGATAAAAGGTTTGAGCTTCCTCCTATCTGAACTCGTGAAGAACCAAAATAAGAGAACCAGGCCTAAGCACAGAGTAGAACATGGTAGGATAGATCTTTTCACATGCAGAAACCCAAGTCCAAAGGAAATAAAAACTCAAATTACATAGCATTATGCACGTCTTTGGCCACAAAGGGAACAGGGAAGTTGCAGCATCTTCAAGTTTTCAACCAGTTTCCTGCTCGAATTCTTCACCCTCCGATTCCTCTGCGTTGTCCGCATCATCGTCATCTGCCTCATTATCATAGTCTTCTTTGTCGTTGTCATTTGTGGTCTTCCCAATCACGACCAGATTGTTATTAGTCTTTCTGATTTCATTCAGCTGCAAAATTATCCATACCAAAGTTAACAGCTAAAATACCTTACAATGAGAACACAAGTGGCCAAATAAATAAATAACAAGTGCAAACACTCAATATGTAAAGTCTTAATCAAAAACAAATGTATGCAAGCAAAAGCATAAAGCAGCCACTCTCATTAAAGAGATCATTAGCAATTTTTAACTGTTGGATCACTATCACTTGAAATCAACTTCCAACACATACTTGAACAAGTTTAATAGTGGCACCCTCTTCATATTTTACTGATCAGATTACAATCTGAACTGCATACTTAGGTACAAAAGAAGGAGGTGCTATTAAGAATGGCCATTCTAATGGGGGAAATATGGATATCAAGAGGAATTTTTTTTCCTTTTTTTTTTTTTTTTTTAAATGAAAGCTTTCAGGCTTTGCTTCTAAATTGGGGACATTATTTTTAGACACAACTACCTAAAGTTCTGAAGCCCTGGAATTAGCTTACAACTGTCGAAAGCATACATCATATGACATTCAAACTCACATATTTGATGCTTTTAAGGCTCTAAAAACTGATCTAGTAGAGTCCCAAATCAGCTTTTTTAAATCAGAAAATCGGATGATTTGCAACTACCAACCCTTGGAAATCCTTAACCGTAAGAACAATTTTGCTTAATTCATTGTCTACAATTTTGTAGAATATATTTTCCATCCCCTAAAAACTTATATCTATATAAATTACTACTCTTCAATTTTTTTTTAAAAAAAATCATCGTCATTTGCAGCTTTTCCTTTCAATTCAGCCCAGGATTCTTTCTTAAAAACTAGTTAATTAGAGTCCAATCCAAAACCCCTAAACTATTCCCCACCACCCACAAAAAAAAATAAAAATAAAAATAAACTTGAGAAAAAAGGGGTTTAAAGACTAGTAATTTTTAGCTTAATTTGCATATAAAATATAAATAATGGATACAAACTAATCACTTGAGGAAAATTAAGCATTTTATTAAATTGATATGATGTAATAGTGAAAGAGATAATAAGAAAGAAGGATAGAAAAACCTGATCATCATAATCCGACTCTTCCATGTTAAGGAGCAATTCTTCGCTTTGGGGCTGAGGCCACTGGGATGGCAGCAAAAACGACGTCGGAATCTTCGTCGTCGACCATGGGTATTCCGTCATGAAACCCGGGAACTGTAACATTCTATCTCTCTCTCTCTCTCTCTCTCTCTCTCTCCAGAGCTCGAACGACAAGGCGCAGCAGCTGGCCCAGAAGATCCCCCAACTGAAATTACTAGCGGGTGTGTTTGGCAAGGGAGTATTACTGTGTCCCTTTATCGCTTTTCTATGTCCTAGTTTTGAATTTTCCTCTCTCTCTCTCTCTCTCTCTCTCTCTCTCTCTCAATTTAAACAAAACGACCAACTCGGATTTTTCTAAAGTTAACGTTTTGAAAAAAATATTGTTTTTTCTTTGAATTTCAAGGCCATAATTTCATTAATTATTTACAAAACAAAAAGGGCAAAATTATTAGCAAAAGAAATATATAATTTACAACTTAAAAGTTCAATCACCCATAAAAATTTTCGTGTCTCAATTTATTGTTAAAGTGTTTTTTTTTTTTTTGACTAAACTAGAAATGGTTTAGATTTTACGTTTTTTTTTTTATAAATAATTTGTCTCTATACATATTATGCATATTAAGGTTCAGTTAGTTTGTAATTTTATTTTGGCATGTATTTGTGTTTTAAAATTGTGTAGCATATATCAATTTAGACCATAAATTTATGTTTAATATGTTGAATGAGTTTATTCCCCAAAAAAAGAAATGTTGAATGAGTTTATTCTAATTCCTTAATGCTAAATGAATTCGAGTTAATATAACATATAACGAATCTATATAAACAAGATGTGCTGGTGTATGGCGTCAATCCTATTAAAAACATGTAAGCTTAGGTTTGGGTTTCTATTTTTGTCACGATTATTAGATATGTTACGTAAGTGACTGCTTATAACGTATCCTAGTATACTCAGGACATTAATGCTAAGTGGGATCCATATTTTGAGAGTTTGTGAGCTTATGGAATATGGACTTATGGGGTCGTTCTTATATCATGTACTACGTGAATGATTGAGTGACAGAACATATCACAAAGGGGGTACGCCATTCAACACATGCCCAGAGTAATCATTTAAAAGCCACACTAGCTGTATGTGGTACCGCATGGGTCCATGGGCCGTCCGAGGCCAGGGCCGAATCCATCCCAGATCCCGAGCGGTTCAACCCAATCCAGTCCTTGCCTCGGCTGCTGGGGGTCAGAAGTCTTGAGGGTTTTCCGCCAGAAGACCATGAGAGGCGATAAACTGCTCCAGATCCAGACATGACATTTAATGCGATCCTCGGTAAGTGCGCACATTGGGTAAACTGTCCTGACAGAACGGCGGTTTGTCAAAATCTCGCCCCCGACAGGCTCGAATCATAGGGCATGATAATTACGGCCCGTAATCTCCAGAGTAAGTCATGATGAAAAAAGGTACTCGATCATAGGATTGAAAGCCAGAAAAGCTCTCAGTTCCAGGATTATATATATAAGCCATGCGTCCCTCCAGAGAGGGATATATAGACATATACATAGAAAAAAACTTTATCTTTGCTACTCAGACTCAGAGATAAACAACTGACTTAAGCATCGGAGAGTCTTTGCAGGTGGCCACCCCCGTCGCTCCGACCCGAGCTGAATCAAAAGCATTCTGGGATAGCAAGGATATGTGGACAATTGATAGATACAATGTCAGCAGTTCAGAGACACGTGGGCAGTTGGTAAGAATCGCACCAATAGTTTGGCGCCGTCTGTGGGAACCCGTTGAGTGCAAGAAAAAGAGTAGAAGTCTCACGATCGCGTTCTCCCCGAACTAAAGGCCATACAACGTCGGATAGCACCCTCGAGAATGACAACTAGGAGCACATGTCCCAATGCCGAAGGAAGCTCCCGGGAAGCACGACCAGGTCTGGAGCAAAAGCTGGACCAAATGCTTGCCGTCCTGGCAGAAGCAAACTGGAAGGCAGAGATGGCCCATAAGGCCGTCCTGGATTTAAAAGATGAAGTCGCCGAAGTGCGCAGAGATAACGCCCGCCTCGAAGGGCTGTTGACGAGCGAAGCCAGGAGCGGGTGAAGGGAAGACTTTGACGAAGAGGTCCAACAAGAGTCTGGGGGCCAACCGTCGACGGAGGTCCCCGCCCCGTCCAGATCGCGGGTGCAGGGGGAGCGACAAAGCTAGACAAGGCCTCTCCGGGCCGGAGCGGCAGTGGATAGAAGACATCAAGAAAGCCCAGAAGGTGTGCTTCCCAACTGGAAACAAGAAATGATTGCAGAGCTGAGTAAGAGGCTCATGGCCCATCACAACTAGACCCTTGGAGGAACTCCATTCGAATATAACTCCTTGGTCGTTCGCTAAATGGGGACTGGAATTCGTCGGAGAGCTCCCCAGAAGTCCAAAGAGAAGAAGGTACGTCTTGCTGGCCACCGATTATTTCATCAAATGGGTATAGGCTGAAGCATACACGACCGTTAATAAGGCAGAAACAATTAACTTATTTGGAAAAATATAATTTGCCAATACGGAATACCGAAAGAGATATACGATGATCATGCCACACAGTTCCAGAACGCTAAGCTTAAGGAGTTGTGTAAGTTATATGATATAAACCTCAGTTTCTCATCCGTAAACTATCCTTAGGGGAACGGCCAGGCAGAGACAACGGACGAGGCCATATTCAGCAATATTAAAAAGAATTTGCAGGAGGCTAAAGGTAGGTGATTAGAAGAGTTACCGGCCGTTGTGTGGGCCCATCGAACCACGGAGCGGAGATCAACGAGAAAAACACCATTCGCCATGGTCTACGAGTCGAAGGTTGTGATCCCGACTGAGATTAGCCTCCCGACCCTTCACTCTGAAGTGGTAAGAGATGCCTCATTGAATGAGCAGCAGCTAAGTCACAACACAGACCTTCTGGAATAAACAAGAGACATGGCCCTGGTCCATCTGGACTCGTACCACCAGTAGGCCAAGTCCTACTACGCAAAGAAGGTTAACGCTCGTCGATTTAACACCAGAGATTGAGTTTTGAAGGTCAGAACAGGAAATTCTTTGAAACTAGACTCTAATTGGGTTGGGCCCTACGAGGTGATCAAGGTGCTTGATAATGGTATATATGTCCTGAAAGAACTCAAAACTGAGAAGAGCCTACTAAACACGTGGAACGCTCAGCACTTGAAAAAGTACCACGTGTGAGATGCATATAAATGCTGCGAGATACATGTAAATGCTTATATTATTGAACAGCTTAATTCCAAAACAGGTCAGGGTTTCTGCTACACAGACTTATGCTTTGGATTGCTATGAAAAAGGGTCTGCCCCGGTGCCAGACCCCATGAACTACTCACGCAAACAAAAATCATATTGCGGGGATCACGTCACTCGCCGACGACCCAAGGAAATATACGAAGAGGAATGAGCTGCGCAATAAAATGCTTGCCAGCAGACCTCATCAAAAATCGTACTGTAGGGATCACGTCGCTCCCCGATGACCCAAAGAAATGTACGAAGAGGAATGAGCTACACAATAAAATGCTTGCCAGCAGACCTCATCAAAAATTGTACTGCGGGGATCACGTCGCTCACTGACGACCCGAGGAAATGTACGAAGAGGAATGAGCTGTGCAATAAAATACTTGCCAGCAGACCTCATCAAAAATCGTACTGCGGAGATCACATTGTGCAATAAAATGTTTGCCGATGGCCTGAGAAACTGTACGAAGAGGAATGAGCTGTACAACTAAAAACTTGCCAACAGACATTGAAAACGGTCGTACTATAGAAATCACATCGTGCAATAAAACGCTTGTCGATGGCCCGAGAAAACATACGAAGAGGAATGAGCTGCGCAACCAAAAACTTGACAGTAGACCTCGAAAACGGTCGTACTATGGGAATCACATCATGCAATAAAATGCTTGCCGATAGCCCGAGAAAAAGTACGAAGAGGAATGAGCTGGGCAATCAAAAACTTGCCAGCAGAACTCGAAAACGGTCATACTATGGGAATCACATCGTGCAATAAAATGTTTACCGATGGCTCGAGAAAATGTACGAAGAGGAATAAGCTGCACAACTAAACTTGCTAGCCCACCCTATCAAGAATCGTACTACGGGGATCGCATCGCTCATCGACAAACCAAGAGGATGTACGAAGGGCAATAGGCCGTACGATGAAAACTTGCCACCAACCCTCAAGGAATACCTGCAGGATAGGAGAAGAGTTAGGTGATAAGACCCCTCCTAGAGAACACCTTAGCCGCGTGCGAGGCAAAGGCAAGCGGGGCCAGGGTCTACACATTAGAAGCAGACCCTCCCCAAAGAGCACTTTAGCTACGTATGAGCCAAAGGCAAGCAGGGCCAGAGTCTACCCGTTGGAGGTAGACCTTCCCCAGAGAGCACTTTAGTTACGTGTAAGCCTAAGGAAAGCGTGGCCAGGGTCTACACGTTAGAAGCAGACCCTCCCCAAAGAACACCTTAGCTACACATGAGCCAAAGACAAGTAGGGCCAGGGTCTACCCGTTAGAAATAGACCCTCCCCAGGGATCACTTTAGTTATGCGTAAGCCAAAGGAAAACGTGGCCAGGGTCTACCCGTTGGAAGCAGACCATCCCCGGAGAATACTTTAGCAGTGCACGAGCCAAAGGCAAACAGGACCAGAGTCTACCCATTGGAAGCAAACCCTCCCCAGAGAACACCTTAGCTGCACGCGAGCTAAAGGCAAACAGGGCCAAGGTCTACCCATTGGAAGTAGACCCTCCCCAGAGAGCACCTAAGCTACGCGCAAAGCAAAGGCAAACAGGGCCAAGGCCTACCCGTTGGAAGCAGGTTCGGACAAGACCAAACACGAAGGCAGAAATTAAAACCAAATTCTGTCTATTATTACTTGAAATACAAAATGCGTGGTCAACAGGGACGTGGACCCGGAGGCTCTATTTGCAAGAAGCAGGTCTTGGACGGACTCGCAGGAACACATCGGAGTGGTAACGCCCTGTTTGCTCCCAGTAAGAACCGAGCCCGGGCCTCTTCCTCTGCAGCGACAGGTCCAAGCAATGGTCGACTAATCCCTAGCGCTGGTTCCTTGCGCGTTCCCATTTAGGGTTGGAGAAGTCTAGCCACACGCGCGGGTTAAACTCTGCCAAGACAAGTCATAACAGAAATTATACATTCTCAAAGTCGGACGAGCTGGAACTCACATCCTGATCTCCAGAGCTAATCTTGTCAATTACAGCACGGGGGGAATTCACTAAAAACTCCAAATCACATACGATTGAGCTAGACCCAGAGGTCAGCCGCACTGCCGACAAGGGAATGGCATCGTATATAATGTTCGACCCTAACCATGAATGCAGGCGACAAAAAAAGAGAGGAGAATAAACGTGAGAAAAATGCGCTGTTTCTATTATTTAAATAGGTGTTTACAACAAGGGTCAGCTTTATATAACACAGTTAGTACTTTATAAATACACAAAGAGCGAGAGGCCCTAGTGATCTCCGATGAGGGAAGCGATACTAGCTTCGGCACTTGGACCAGCTTCGGCACAGGGTGGCGTACCGGGATCAGAATCGTTGCTGGACAAAACGACCGCACCAGACCCTCTACTGGTTAAGGTGCCAAGGCTAGGCTAACCGCCATGAACCTTCGCGGCTTATTCTGGCGGGCCTGAAGCAGGCACAATCTCCTTAGCAACAGAGGCAGATGTACAGAGCCCGTCTTTTTCTTCACTGAGCATCTTCAGCACATCAGCGGGGTACACGATATTGATCTCATCCCCCAACTGTTACATATAGTGCCTGACGGAATAATGGTCCCTCTTGATGCCCTTCTGCTCATCGAATTGATCTGGAGTTACCACCTCCTCGTGGCCCTCGAATTCTCTGTTCTCCCAGCCAGACCTGTAGCTCTCCGAAGAAAGGACATCCACCTGCCTCTGGTACCTCGTCTTTAGCTTCTCCGCGTCTGCCAGCCTATCCCTCAGCGCCGCTAGCCTCAGCTCCGCTTCTCGCTGCGATAAGTCAACTAAAAGAATGTTAATATCAGCAAGGTCTTTGTCGTGCTTACGAGACAACTCCGCATGAGCTCCCATCAGTTTTTTGTGATCTGAGTAGAGATGTCGGTTTACCTCGTTAAACCGGTCGAGCCTGCGCTGCAGGGAATGGACCTCCAGTTTGGCTTTCACCTTGGCTTTTCTCGCCTCTTTAGCATCGTCGATCGCTCTGTCGTGAGTATTGAAAGCCAGCCCCATCTCCGCCCTTGTGCTCTGCAGCTCATGCTCTTTAACCCTGAGCTCGTTTTGGGCCAGCCTGGCGGTCTTGGTATGAGCTAGCCTGTCGGCCTCTGCCTCGGCCAACTTAGTGACCAGCTCCTCGCGCCTGGCCCTCTTGACGCTCAGAGCGTGAGCCACCGCGCTGCTAACCCTCACCTCATCCAGGCTTTGATACAGGTCGAAGTCCGCCCTCAACGTGGCAAGGGCGACCTCGCTCCGCTCGGCCGTCGCAGAACGGGTGTTCAACTGCCCGATCAGCTCCCTGACGTAAGAGGAATAGTAGGACTGGACGGTGGCTAGCTACATAATACAAGAAAGAGGGGTCAGTGTTCAGCAAGGATGCCGAAAAAACATGGAAATGATGGCCAGATAAGCCAAACCTGCATAATGTTGTGGCCAGCGACGAGCTCAATGTTCTCCAGGAAAAGTGCCTCCAGATCGGGCTCTACAGCTGGACCCTCTCCCTGGGTGTCATCCGTGTCTGAGGAACGCGACTCTACCCCGCCAACTGCGAGGACACTTTCTCCCTCCTCCGGATGCGCTCCGGTAGCTTCTTTCAACACTCCCGAAGTGGTAGAGAAGGGGATGGCAGGAAGCAGGGCATCGCCAAGCGCGCCTTCTGCGATAGCAGGGGGTGGCGCATTCTCAGCAAAAGAGGCCACGGCGACTGCCGCTACATCGGCAGCTTTAGTTTTCACCCCCTAGGAGACCTGCCTGGATGTAATTTTTTGGTCTTATCTTGACCAACGCTCCCCGACGAGCCGCTGCGCACAGACATTCTCCTCCTTATGAGGGTCAGCGTAGCCTCGTCGTCATCACTGTTGGAAGAGGGGTTAGTTCCGCCCCTCTTCCACGCCAGGCTCTCCTTCCCCATGGATGTGTCGGCTTCACGACGCCGCTTCATCGAGACCAGAGGAGGGGAAAACAGCCGAGACTTCAACCTCGGAGCTCCTCCATAATCTCCCCATGAGAGCAGGCAGTGCCAGACCCCGCACCCGCCTTCAAACCGGAGTTGGGGGCAGAAGAAGTCAAAGCAGCGGGCTCTCCATGCAGGCTCAAATGCACTCCTTTGCCGTATACGACCTTTATGGCCGGCATCTCCCGAGTCGGGGGTCCGCTTGTCTCGGGAGAGGGGACCACGGGTGTTTAACCCTCGAGCACGAATAGGCCCTCCCGGTTGTTATCCGAGCTTGTTCTTAGGGTGACAACACCCTGCCCCATGGCCTTACCCTCCGAGGACACCACCAGACACCGACCCGCGGGGACCTTGGAGTGGGCCTTGTGCACAACGGTACTCCCCTTGACTGGGGAAGGGTTTGCCGAAGGGCCTACATTCGAACCTATGAAGAGCAAGCAACGTGGTTAGAATGCAGCCATGACCTGATCGACGGAGTCCTAGGGTGTGAAAATAAATTCACTCTTAACCCTCTTGGGGGGAGCGGCTTCCTCTCTACGAAGCCTGCCACACTCTTCGGCCACGAGCCTTACCACCTCCTCGAGCTCGTGACTGGTCGGCGCCATCAGGTCATTGGGACTCGCCAGCTGGCTCGAGGCCATGATCTGACGACCCACCATAGCGATGCGACTCTGCTCATCCCGGCAGAACTGGTTCAGAGTCGAGGTGTCAAGCTGGCTCTGCAGGTGCTTTGTGATGACCCAGGTGTCCAGCAGGAAGAGGAGATATGAGACCATCTTTGGCATCATATTCATCATCTGGGGATTCAGGATGGCCTGGATGTATCGGCAATCCCCAAAAGACCCAAAGATGACGATCCCCTCTAGCTCCTTGAGCCGCCCCGCTGACAGTTGCAGCTCAAACTTACTTTCCTCTGCAGAGGCTACGCAAGGCAAAATATCATGAGTAAAAACGGACGAGTTGTACACGGACCCAAAAATCACGACCTAGTACTTACTTTGCAAAAAAAATGAAGGAATTTGGAAACGCTCTCCATTCACCCAAGGAGAGCACCACGCCCCTCCAATGGCATACAGCCTGGAGTGGGAGTCCTATTACTCGTCTGACCTCAGCAAGCCCTAGAAGATGTGGCGTCCCAGGAGCGGCTGGAGGTAGAAAGTGGGGTAAGAGCTCTTCTTAGCGATGAGGGTGAGTTTGTAGGCATAAAAGACCACCTCTAGGTCGATATGTACGTTGAAGATGACTGACAGAGCAGAGAGCCCCATCAAGATCATGACCCCATTAGCGTTCAGTTGCATCGGGTGAATCTCCGTCAGAGCGAAGAACTGGTAGATCAGGGGAGGAAAAGGAAACCGTAGCTATTCCAGGTGCCTCTTCCCTAAGACAATGGAGCCCTCGGTGGCAAAGGGGTGAAAGTACTAATCCGCTGGGCCCTCAACCCTTTGTAAGGTAACGCCGCTAGGAAAGCAGAGCTGCCTCCTCAACGAGTCCAACTCTGAATCTGCGACGAGACAGAGCCTCTGATTCTGGTTCGGGGCTATCGTTCTGAGTACAATCAAAGGAGCGAGATGTTCTAGCAAAGGGAAGAGTCGGAAGCCCTAAGATTTTAGAAAACTAGAACACTTGGAGATTTTGGTAAAGTAAGAAATGAGCGTGAATGTGGCTTTTATAGAAGGGGATCTGAAAAGTCTCTCCTAGAGGGGAAAGGTGCAAAGCACTGGAATTTTAAAAATCTAAAAAAAGTCGTGATATGGGATGTCGTGCGCCAGCGTTGGTAATTGGGGAGAAATAATGGTAAGGGGCCACATGAATCCCTCAAATTAGAGGATTGGAGACACGATTTCCCCACTTGATGGATGCGAATCCATCAAATAGGGAAATGAGGGCAATTGTGGGGCCTGTTCCTAGATCATGTGCCACGTGGATGATTGAGTGGCAGAACAGGTCACAAAGGGCGCACGCCATCCGATACGTGCCTAGAGTAACTATTTAAAAGCCATATGAGTCTCATGTGGTACTGCATGGGCCCATGGGCCGTCCGAGGCCAGGTCCGAATCATCCCAGACCCTGGGCGGTTCAGCCCAATCCAGTCCTTGCCTCGACAGCTGAGGGTCAGAAGCCTCGAGGGTCTTTCGCCAGAAGACCATGGGAGGGCCAGAAGACCATGGGAGGCGATGCACTGCTCCAGACCCAAACAGGGCATTTAATGCGATCATGGGTAAGTGCGCACATTGGGCAAACCGTCCTGACAGAATGGCAGTTTGTCAAAGTCTCGCCCCTGATAGGCTCGAATCATAGGGGACGGCGCAAAGCAGGCCACGACGATGCACGGGAAATCACGGTAATCACGGCATGTGATCTCTGGAGTAAGTCATGATGAAAAAAAATATTCAATCCTGGGATTGAGAGCCAGAAGCTCCCAGTTCTAGGATTATATATATAAGCCATGCGTCCCTCCAGAGAGGGATATATAAACATATACAGAGAAAAAAACTTTATCTTTGCTATTCAGACTCAGGGATAAACAACTGATTTAAGCATTAGAGAGTCTTTGCAGATGGCCACCCCTGCCGCTCCGACCCGAGCTGAAGTCAAAAACACTCTAGGATAGCAAGAATATGTAGACAGTTGATAGATACAATGTCAGCAATTCAGAAACACGTGGACAGCTGGTAAGAATCGCACTAACATGACTCTTTACTAATTAAGTTATATGTAAGTACAAAGAGACTTTGGGGTATACTAAGAGTCTTATGTAATGGTTGGTTATATGAGATATAAGCCATATACTGCTATCCTATTAGAACTAAGCATTTTATCACGAGTGTAAGGATGCACATTCGAGAGAGAGAGAGAGAGAGAGAGAGAGAGAGAGAGAGAGAGAGAGAGAGAGAGAGAGAGATGTTGAGAGAGTTCTCTAGTAAATTTGGTAAAAGGGTATTTTGGGTTTTTTTTGGTAAACGAGTGAAATGCTTATCGAAGGTTACTCTCATTAATGTAAGTTACGTAGCTCAACAATATTAAAAAATTTATGTTTTTGAGTGTACGAGTATTTTCTTTATTTGTTTCTAAATTCTGGTCCTACCCTTAGAATTATAATAAATTACATTAGTGGTTCTAAATTCATAAGAAATAAGTATGTTCGAGTTGTGTATAATTAATATATAGTTACATTTGAATGTTGACATTAAAATAAATTCTCACCCTAATGTCCAAATAATTAATTGAAGATATGTTATTTAAAATTTGAACCCATCTAAATAAGGATTTCAATCTTGTAATTTGCAAATAAATTCTCAAAATAAAATATCGTCATATACACTGGATAGAGACACCAAAATTGGACATACAATTTGAACTCAAGTCATACATCAATTAAAGGTAATAAGATCTTTGTTTTGTGATTTTTGTCACAACATAATAGTAATACCATATTGTTTCAATATGAAGGGACTAAGTTCGAATAACGGAGATTTAAAATCTCCGTTATATGGGTTTACTTTTACATCATTATGTGTTACTAAGAAGTAATAATTTGATTCCATGTCAAAAAAACAATAATTGGAGGACAATGAATGGTAATGGTAACGAAGAATTCAATTCTTTATGAAACTGTCTGAGAGAACAATTACAACAACATTCGAGGAATCTAGTTAAAAGAGTAGCTAAGTGAGTTGGCAAAGTTATTAAATCAAATCTCCCTTATCCTAAAGAATGAATTATTGATCGAATAAGAGCAGTACTATGGGGGCTCAAGAGAATATATAAGAAC
>JXTB01000040.1:685915-698717 GCA_002914805.1 Parasponia andersonii
TAGACAATAACATCAATCCCTTTCTACAACTCTCGATCCCCATTTCAAATCTACTCCTATTGCAGACCCCATTTGTGTTTCTTCTGACGGGAAAAAAAAATGTTGTAGCCTTTACTAGATATGAGGCTGTATGTGTATGTATTGGAAGGCCAGGACTTGCATGCCAAAAACTGCTACGTGAAGCTTCAGGTGGGTAAGGAGAAATCCAAGACTAGGATTCTGAGGAACCCCAGAAATCTGGTTTGGAATGAAGAGTTTGTTTTCAGAGTCCGTGACTTGGGTGAGGAGCTTGTTGTGTCTGTCTATGTCCATGATGATGGTTCGGGTTTCTTCCATGGATCAAATGGGTTAATGGGTCGGGTTCGGATACCGGTTTGGTCCGTGGTTGCTGAGGATAATCATACATTGCCACCCACATGGTTCTCTCTCGAAAAGCCAAAGAGTATAACTGGAAAACATATCATCAGCAAAGACTGCGGTTAGTCCCCCTCATTCATTCCCTATGTCTATTTTCTTTTCTTTTTGTAACTTTAGAGAATATGGATATGTAATTTGTTGTTTACCAATAGAATCACGTTAGTTTAATAATTAGTTTAAAAGAGCTTGATGATTAAGCTTCTTCAGTGTAAATTTCTTGCTTCACGTCTTAAGGAAACATGTGTGGAAATACATTATTGGTTAAGCCCATTTGGGATAAAGAAATCTCTTTGGTGCTTTTCTGATGTACATAGGGGATGCAGTAAGTTAATTTGACTAAATTACTTGGACAATATAAACCTATATGTATAACTTGTGGTTTTTGTTGCCACGCTTAGTTTGATGGATTTGGATATCTAAACAGTGGTGAACTGAGGCTTCTAGCGTCTTATTGAAGCTGTTGTCAGCTGAGTTGGTCAATGCTTAACGCGTTAATTAAGAAGCTATCTCTGAGAATTGATTGAGAGTCCAATATCCAGAATATTCCTTGTCAAGGGTATCTTGGAGCAGAGTCAATCATAGTGCTCAATCTATATCAATACATGGCAACATGGTAGACTCTATTTTAAGTTCATTAGAGTTTTTCCCTATTCATGCAGGAAAAATTCTTCTCACTATTTCTCTGCACGGAAAACTTCAGGAGTCTCATTACAACCACTTCATTGAAACAAATTCAAATGTCAGCATTGAGGAACCTCAAGAAGCTTCACGTGCATCATCTCAGAATGGGGGTAGCTCCAAATCTAGGAGCCGGAAGAAAATAGGAGGAAAACACTTGGTGAAATCTATTACTAACCGTTTGGAGAAGCTCTTTCACAAGGATGAGGAAAGTTCGAAAACTGATGAGTCTTCTTCGGAGTTTTCCAGTATAGTATCTGAACATGAGGATTCGATAGACGAAGGTTTTTCTGATTGTAGCTTTGAAGAAGCTCTTGAGATGATGCAGTCAAAAGACAATGAACAAGAAATGCCAGAGAACTTGCGAGGGGGTGTACTAATTGATCAAGCTTATGCTGTATCACCCAATGAGCTTAACACATTCCTTTTTGCTCCAAATTCGCAATTTAGGAAAGATCTAGCAGAGCTTAATGGGACAATGGATACGCATGAGGAGCTATGGACATGGAGCTCAGGAGATATGTCATGTTTGACACGAGTTGTCTCGTACACTAAAGCTGCGACGAAGTTGGTGAAGGCTTGCAAAGCCACAGAGGAGCAAACGTATATCAGAGCAGATGGAAGGGAGTATGCTGTTTTCGTTAGTGTAAGTACACCTGAAGTTCCATATGGGAATGCCTTCAAAGTTGAGTTGCTTTACAAGATAATGCCCGGACCAGAGGTATCATCAGGGGAGGAATCCTCTCATCTTGTAATATCATGGGGAGTTAACTTCCTGCAAAGCACAATGATGAAAAATATAATAGAAGGAGGTGTTCGGCAGGGCCTGAAGGAGTCTTTTGACCAGTTTGCCAATTTGATGGCTCAAAAGTTTAAGACACTGGATTCTGGAGTCTTATCTGGCAAGGATCATATCTTGGCAGCTTTGGAAACAGAACACCAGTCTGTTTTGGCATTGGCGACTGAATACTTCTGCAATATTACTGTATTTAGCACTATTTTTATGGTTTTGTATGTTCTGGTGCATATATTACTCAGTGAACACAGCCAACTACAGGGCTTGGAATTTTTTGGACTTGATTTGCCAGACAGTTTTGGGGAGCTCATCACTTGTGCAGTTTTAGTCCTTCAGTTGGAGCAGGTTTATAACATGGTCTTACACTTTGTACAAGCTAGGCTGCAAAGAGGTAGGCATATTCTGCTACTTGGAAAGAATCCTATCTTGTATATAAACATCCTCATATGATGTCCCTTGTGTAACTTTGTCTCTGGATTCACTTATTTTTCACATCTATTTCGACAGAATGTGATCATGGAGTCAAAGCGCAAGGCGATGGATGGGTTCTTACTGTAGCTTTGGTTGAAGGGGCAAACTTAACTTCCTTGGGGTCATCAGGTTTATCTGATCCCTATGTAGTCTTGACCTGCAATGCTAAAACGAGAACAAGCTCTGTGAAGCTCCAAACTTGTGATCCCCAATGGAATGGTGAGGGCCTCATCTGCATATAAGTCATTCTTACATTTCTTCTGTACTTTTATGTCTTAACTGCATAATCTTGGAAACTTTATGCAGAGATACTTGAGTTTGATGCTATGGAAGAACCTCCATCAGTTTTAGATGTGGAAGTATATGATTTTGATGGCCCATTTGATCAAGCTACCTCCCTTGGGCATGCTGAGGTCAATTTCTTGAAACACTCATCTTCTGAACTTGCAGACATGTGGGTGCCCCTTGAAGGGAAGCTTGCTCAGTCTTCTCAATCAAAGTTGCACTTGAGAATCTTTTTGGATAATAACAATGGAGTGGAAACAATAAAAGATTACTTGAACAAGATGGAAAAGGAAGTTGGAAAGAAGGTAAGGAGTCAGTGTAATTTTTGCCAAGCCCCAAACTTTTGTAGTTTCAGTCTCTGTGGTGCTAGTGCATCTGTATGATGTGCTCTTGAAGCTACCATCTTTTTCATTTTCTGTTGTAAAGATGTTGATCTAACTTCCTGTTTGATGCTTGATAGTTGAATATTCGATCGCCTCACAGGAATTCAGCCTTCCAAAAACTGTTCAATTTGCCACCAGAAGAGTTTCTTATCAGTGATTATACATGCCAGCTGAAGAGGAAAATGCTATCACAGGTTTTAGCTATAGTCCCTATTTTGAAAATTTAGTAAATCTTTCCTGCTTTGAAGCTGTTTCGAACTCACATAATTATAACATTCTAAGCTTCTTCAATCTCTGTATCCCATCAAGTTTTAATATATTTGTCGTAGGAGGTCTAAATCCAACTTCCTTTATACTTTTTTGCTGCAGGGTCGGCTTTTTCTATCTGCAAGAATCGTCGGGTTCTATTCAAATTTGTTTGGTCACAAAACCAAGTTTTTCTTTCTTTGGGAGGATATTGATGATATCCAGGTGCTGCCCCCATCTCTATCATCTGTTGGCAGCCCTATACTGGTCATAATCCTGAAAAAAGACCGAGGACTCGATGCAAGGCATGGTGCAAAGTCTCAAGATGAAGAAGGCAGGCTCAGATTTTGTTTTCAGTCATTTGTGTCATTCACTGTGGCTAGCAGGTATGTACTCTTGAAACAAATTCTTTTGACTAATTACCGAACTAATCAACATCCAGAGATAGATTAGGGAACTCAACTTGAATTGTATTGTATTGGCAGGACAATATTGGCATTGTGGAGAACCAGAACTCAAACACCTGATCAGAAAGCTCAGATTGCTGAAGAACAAGAGGATCAAGAAGAAAGGTCCATCATGGTTGAAGACACCAAATTCGTTCTGGAGGCTGAAGGTGCAAAGATGTCCAAAGTTTATGCTGCAGAACTTCCTATTAACGTAAGTCACTTTTACTAGGCAACCAGTTTTCTGCACATCTTGTACTTTATTCTTTTTTTAAGCATCCAAGAGTTGATACACATACATAATATACATATTCTTGTATGTTGTTTGGTTTGAGCTGCATGTGATTGTTGTCACAAGTGAAAAGGATTTATGAATGATATCTTGGTATCTCTTCTTTAGTTTGGTTGGTTAGAAGTACTGGGAAGAAGAATGCACAACCTTTTTTTAAAAGCACGGCCTTTTTTTTACCCCTTCTAATTGTAATAAACAGTACTATTGAATATGGAATTATTTATTTATTTATTTGTTTGGGTGGGGTTGTTGGGATTAGTTTTGTTAACTAATCCATCAGTCATTTGTTAATTATTTCCTTTTTTTTTTTTTTTTTTTTTTTGGTTTATGAGAGAGTTGTTCTAGACCGCTGAATACTTTTTTGTAGAGATTGCCGTTTCTTTAATTATGATGTCGTTTACTAGGGGTGAATAATTTTCATGAAGTAATGTCGTTAAAATTTAAGTAAAATTGTTTTTGGTAGTTGCTGTCATTATATGTGATGTTTGATTGCGAATCAATCTCGTTATTTAAAGTAATTGTCGTTTGTAGCAAAGTTCTCGTTTACCATGTTAAACCGTTTATTCGATGAGTTGTCGTTTTATAGTTTCTTTGTCGTTGTCTTCTTTTTTTTTTTGGCCGAAGTTTCTTTTTCTTTCCTTGAAATCCTTTAGTTTTCTCTCTGATGAGCATAATCTACCATCCAATCATGCAATTAACTATATGAACTAAAATCAAAAACCCTGTTGGGAAATGGCACAGATAAACTCTCTAATGGAAATGTTTGATGGAGGAGAGTTGGAGCAAAAGGTTATGGAAAAATCCGGGTGTCTTTACTATTCAACAACTCCATGGGAACCCTTTAAGGTGGAGGTTCTCGAACGACGCCTTTCTTACATATTTAATCGACATGTCTCGGTCTTCGGAGGAGAAGTCACTTGCACCCAACAAAAATTCCCCATCCAAAATGGTGAAGGCTGGATTTTGAATGAAGTTATGGCCCTTCATGGTGTCCCTTTTTCTGATCACTTTCGTGTACGTATATTACTATTTCCTAGATTGATTTATTCATGTCTTAAGATTTAACAATGTTAACGTTAAGGAGTACTACTTGTGCTTAGTAGCATACACTAATAGTATTATAGATTCTGTTTGTAAAATAATAAGTAAAGGCCAATAACTGTATTAATGTGTGATAGTGACGGAAATGAGATTTCACTCCTCTCTCATCTTTTTCTGTCTATACAGGTTCACTTCATGTACCAGATTGAGAAATCTGTTCTTGCCCATAATGCATGTAAATGTGATGTTTACATGGGAATCACTTGGCTAAAGAGCACAAAGTTTCAGCAAAGGATTACTCAGAACATCACAGATAAGTTCACAAATCGACTCAAAGAAATATTTGCCTTGGTGGAGAGGGAGATTTTCTTGGCAACTCATCGACAGGACAGTACGTTGTGATACACATAGAACAATACACCATATCTTCTTTCTTTTCTTTTTCTCTTGTTTTTCATTTAAAAAGTCATAGTAGAAAAGAAAACTTCACAAAGGAAAAAGTCTTTTGTTGACCTTCGGTTCTGTTGTGTTAAAAAATTGTTAATTCATTAATCCACAACAAAGTTGGTCTTCTTAAGTCAAAAAAGCCACGAATGGTAATTGTCAATATTTACATTATTAGAAATACTTGTTTTTTTTTTTTTAAATATTTTGGATAAATCATTTGTACCTAATTGATATTATTTTGTATCCTTTCTGGACTTGCTAATCAGCTTGTGAATATTTGTCGAGGGAGATCATATTTGCAGGTACCACATCAAAATCATCGGTGGACCAAAATATTGACAGAACGTCCCTTTAATTAAATGTGAGGGCAACTGACCATATATGATCATAGTCCAATCGACATTTAAGGGTGTTTAAAGTGCGATTGCCGTGAAATAGAGGGAGAGAAAAAAAATTATCACCTCACATTTTGGTCAAAGAAATACAATAAAAAAAAATATATATATATATATATATGCTCTCAAATTCACTGTTGTGGTTTGAGATGTCAGTGTCGTGCCTAAATTAGTCACAAATGTATTTTGTACTGTATTCATTTTTTAGTGGTGTTGTGTCGTGTTGGCCTATAATATAAAATTATTTTCCCAACACAACTCACTAGTTAGATGCGTGTCGTGTTATGTTGTGCATTTGTGTTATACTGTGTCAACCCACGTATCTGAACGTGTTAGTCTTTTCGGGCCAAATTAGCTCATTTGATTAATAAATCTTATTAGTTTTAATGTCCCCTTTATTAGAATTTTTTTCAAATAATTCAAATTTTTATAAAAAATAAAAGTAAATTTAAAGTAAAATTTTATCTTATCAGGTTTATATTGCATCTACTTAATTCTAAATTTATTTTCTTCTTCGTTATTTGACTCTAGGTTTACGAAATCTTCTTCTCATATTGTGTGGTATGTTCTTTGTATTCCTTTTTTTTTTTTTTCCTCATCTTAGATATATTATCCTCCCAATACCTACCTAATAATTTCACTTGAGATGCTAATTAAAATAGACATATGTAAAAGAAAAACAAATAATAATATATATGTTTAATGTGCTAATGTGCTATTTCTATCATAATAGCGTGTTAGGTCATGCCATATTTGTACACGTGTCGTGTCATGCTGTGTTTAGTTCATCGTGCCTAATTCATTAGTCTAACACGACTCACATAATCGTACTGTACATAGCACAACCTACAATTTAACATGCAATAGCACAATGCTAATGAGCCGACCTAATCCTCTTAACAGCTCTAATTGCGGTATAAAAAAATTGGACTCTAAGCAACGTTACATACAGGAAAAAAAAAACACACACACATAATGCTTCGTAGGAATATGATTGTTGGAATTTTGAACACTTCTACAACATACACATATTTTTAATTACAAGAGAATTTTATTATTACCAAAATGTTTCTTTGATGTTTTTATTCAATGGGCCATAAAGCATAATAGATAAGTTAATTTTTTCCCTTTTTGGTTCTTGATAAAAAAAAAGGGAATTATTTGAACTTTAATATATATATCTGTGATTATCAATAAAGTGAAGTGTACAATTACAATAATAAAATTTATGAATAGCACACAATTAAAATTGAAAATTCTTTACAAGTATTATAGTTTTGAGACCATTTGAAAATTAATTAATGTAAAAAAAACAGACTAAAAAACTTTTTATTAGGAGATTTATACATAAATTGGTTTAGTTATGATTTTAACCTTACCTCCAATTTGTATCAGCCTTTTTTCCTTTTTTTTTTTTTTAAGAAAAGAAAGAATTTCATGGCAAGAAAAAGTCCCATGTCCCATTTTCTTTCTCCGAAGCAAAAACAAAATCCCATTTTTCGATTTGGATAGGAGAATTAATGGCTCCCCGTGGTCTTTGAAAGCAGCCCGAGTCCTCTGGTGTGGTTCGTACACGTGGAATGGAACCGAAGCATACAATACAGATTTTATACATATAATAGAAATAGAACCAGTTGCGGGTCCCACACTCGAAATTTTATAAATACAATAAAACAAATTAAATATTCCCTTCTCAATTCGTTTATCTGCGCCCAGTGGGCCCCACACTGCCCCGAAACCAAAAAGCAAAAACCACACTCCACTCTCTCTCTCTCTCACCCATAAACAAGTCATTTCGATAATATTAACAGAAGCTTCATCATCATCATCACAATCCGTCTTCGGAAGACCCGAAAAAAAAAATGGATCCGAACCCGAAAACCTTCCCCATCCTCTCCTACGTCATGGGCCGAATCCCCACCTTTGGGCCCAGGCCCACCACCACTGCAACTGGCGGGACTGACCCGGATTTTGTTCAGGTCGACATTGAGGCACCTCCGCCACCGGCGCAGGGGGCACAATCCGATCCGTCGTCGTCGGGGGCGGGGGGACAGTACCAGATAGTTGACCATATGCCTCGTCTGACCGACCCGAAGCTTCTCGACTCCATGACCCGAGCCGTGGTCGATGTGGCCCAGACCCGATCCGTGCTCAAGACCATCGGCGACCGGCCCGACCACGAGGCCGTCGACACCGCCAAGGCGAAGCTGGCCGATATCGAGGCGAATCTGGCGAAGCAGCTGGAGGATTTGGTGCTCTCGCCGCGGCCGGCGGAGGTCGATCGGCTTCAGTGGCGGACCCACTTGGCGGATAAGGAGAGCGAGTGTAGGAAAGCGGCGGAGATGGAGAAGCAGACGTATAAGGCCGTAATTCAGTTGGATGAGATGCATGAGGCTTATCAGAAGCTGTTGAGGGACGCGGAGGAAAGGTTGGTGAAGATTTACGAGTTGGCAGCAGCGGCGGCGGCGGAGGAGGAGGCGGAGGCGCGTGACGGTGATCAGGTGACCGAGGAGGTGAACGAGGAGGTGGTAGGGATTTTACAGCAGGCGTCCGGAACTGGGTTGGAGCGCGTGAACCTTTCGGGTCGGCGGTTGCGGTTCTTGCCCGAGGCCTTTGGGCGGATTCGGAGCTTGATCGTACTCAACATCTCCAGCAATCAACTCGAGGTTGGTTTGGCTTATTCGTTATAGTATTTTCGAGTTTGAGGATATTGAATTTCAATTCTTTAATACATATTTCAGAAAGAACAATCTAAAATCTTTTTCAATGTTTGGTTTTTGGTGGAAATTAGGAGAGAAGCTAGGATATTTGGGCCTGAAATTGCTAATATTGTGTTATTGTGTTAGTAATGGGTATTTACCTTAAGCTTTTCCCTAGAATTTGGTTTGCTTTGTTGTGTTTTCTTGAGATCGTTTTATGGTGATGTTGTATCAGTAATATTGTTATGAGTACCCAAGAAAGGATTCAAATATTATCGTCTGATGAATAGAGCTATTGTTTCGTGTATGAGAGATCGTCATGGTTTTCTCGACTGAATTTAGAAATAGAACTTAGCTTACCGGCCTTCGTGGTTCTGTCATGTTATGTCATTTTTTGAAGTCCACCTCTTTTACGTTTCTTTGATTCTTTGTTGCTATTCATAGCTTTTGAGGTTATAATCGATAGAGTTACAGAGTTAGGGTTATAAGTTTTGACATTAGGCATCCTTAGGAAAAGATTGTTTTATGCGACTCTTCTTGTGTTTCTTTGTTTGAGATTCATTGTTTAAGAATTGCTGTTCTGATCGTTTAACTGAAACGCTGATTAGTGTTCATTTGTTATATACAAGAAAAAATTTACTGCATTATTGGTCTTTCTTATTTTTCGCTTACGAGTAACCTTTGCAAGGGTAACAGATCATTCCTGATTCTATAGCTGGATTGCAAAACCTTGAGGAGCTTAATGCCTCTTCTAATCTTTTGGTGTCACTGCCAGACTCGATTGGCTTGTTACAGAGATTGAAAATTCTGAATGTCTCTGGAAACAAGCTAAGAGCCCTTCCTGACACCATTGCTCACTGCAGGTGATTCTTTTTTTCCCTCTCGTTAGAAGGAAAGGACAACATTTCCTTGTTGGTATGCCTTTAATTGCATTTGGAATACTCATTTCTGTATCTTAAATGATTTAGGTCATTGGTCGAGCTGGATGCGAGCTTCAACAGCCTGACATACTTGCCAACAAACATAGGTTATGAATTGGTTAATCTTGAGAGACTTTCAATTCAATTAAATAAGATCCGTTCACTTCCGACTTCTGTTTGTGAGATGAGATCTTTGCGCTATTTGGATGCTCACTTTAATGAGATCCGAGGCCTTCCACTAGCAATTGGGAAGTTAACGAAGCTTGAAGTTCTCAACCTGAGCAGTAATTTTAGTGACTTGACAGAACTTCCAGACACGGTTGGTGATCTAACCAACCTCAAGGAACTTGATCTCAGCAACAACCAAATTCATGCTCTTCCTGATACATTTGGCCGGCTTGACAACTTGACCAAACTCAACTTGGACCAGAATCCCCTTGTGATTCCGCCTATGGAGGTAGTGAATGAAGGGGTTGAAGCTGTCAAGGTTTTCATGGCTAAGAGATGGCTTGAGATACTAGTGGAAGAAGAAAGGAAAAGCATGCTTGAAGTACAAGAACAAGCACAAGCTGGATGGTTGACTCGCAGCACTTCCTGGTTGAAAGGTTATGTTTCAGGTGTTTCCGAGTATCTGGCATCTCCAAGAGCTCCTAAGGACCCCTATCTTGATCAGCAGCTGTAATTTGATGTCTCGCTATTGTTTCGAGATATCACTTTCACTTGCTGGCAGGTTCAGCTGTTGAATATATAGGACCCCTCTCTGCTGCAGTTCCACACTTACCCCTTTCATATCTCTCCACTTTCCTCAGCTCCTATTCAGTTGCTATACTACAAATAGCACTTTTTTCCCCTTTGGTTTGATCAGATTCGTGGGTAAGTAAGTTTTGTTGAAGAACTAAAGGTATTTGCCACTTTTGATTGTAGTTGAACAGTTATTGTTGTACATCCAAATAAATTTGGATATTCCAAGTTTGTAACTAATAACATTGCAGTTTTGTCTCCTTGGATTAAAACAATCTCTAGAACTGTAAAGCGTTTACGATTAAAAGAAATATTTCACTAAATGCTTTTATATATATCGAGCAATTTAGAATCTCATCATTGTTGCATTATTTACTCCCTCCCAGAATTGATGGATATCTTTCGTGCTTTGAACAAAGTGGTATTTCCAGTCTCATTTTGGATGGCAGTGGGGTTCTGAGACACATATATAGTGTTTGGAGATAGAGAAGACTGTTTCCAGTCACTCTCATGATAAATCCTAGTTACAGTTTAACTATGATACAATTGATGAAAAATAATGTTCATGAAACTTGGATCTAAGTGTCAAAGATCCTAGAAATCTGCTGTTCAAACAAGAACTGAAAAAGACAAGAGGAGTTTCCCCGAATAGAAGGTGAAAGGGCTTATATACTACGGGGATTCAAGACTTCAGGTCCTGGGACTCTTGATATGGACAAAGAAGAATAATTTTCTGATAAGACAACTCCCTCACGTCAATATTTTTCCACTGGCGAGTGGAGTATGTCTGTTCTTGGCTTGGCTTCATTTCAACAGCCTACGACTGTCCTGATTCCTGGAAATGACATTGATTCGCTCGACGGATTATGCACATGAGCTAATCCGTTGCTGCAGGGAAATTAGACCAATGCCGGGTCATTTCATAAATCTGGAAATGTACATCATTGAGTCATTGACTAATTGATATAATGGTGAGGAACAATACTATTTATTGAGGAAACTGAAAGCTTGGTGGCCTCGTTCGAAATTGGGACATGTAACTATTATTATAAAAATATTTCCCTTCCTGTCCTCTTTTTTTTTTTCGTGTGTGTTTCAGGTTTTCAATGAACTGATCTCAATGAGCAGTTTCCATTTTATTGCTTTCAATTTACGCAAGCTTAATTAATGACATTACTAAGGGTGGTGATCCTCTTCCTAAGGTCCTCAATCCTCAGAAACATCATCCTCAAAGTCAATGTCCCCACCAATGAGGCCAAATAAAATAAGTTGGTAGTAGATACAGTGAAAAAAGCTTGTTCTATCATATAGATAAAGACAAAAGTGAAAATGGTAACGTTATGATCACGCCTCTAATGGATCTTATTTGTTCATTTACTTAGTAGAACATTCTTCTATCGAGGTTGGTCCTCCTCCAAAGCAAATAACTAACTTATGTAGTATTCACCTTGGGGACGAATGAGTGCCTCCATCTTAGGTACTTGAGGAGCATGTTGGAAGATTTTTCGATATCCATATCCCGAGATCGAAAAAATTTCCGCAGCATTAAGTCATCTACTACTTAATTGATCAAAGCTTATTATTAAAATTTACCCAAAAACCCAAACCCTAAACAAAACAAATGAGGAAAAAAAAAAAAAAAAGAGGAAAAGAAGATTAAAAGAAACCACCTTGGAAGAAGGGTCTTTTTCCCAGTCGTTCATGCTCTCCTCTCCTCTGTCTTTTTTTTTTTTCCTCTTGTTTATTTGTAATTTCAATAAAACTTAAGGAGTATATTTGGAAATTTAAGATTTAAAATTGCTGGATTGTAAAGTTTTAAGTTGGCTGTTATATTTGAAAATTTGAACTTTGGAAATGTTATTATTAGCAACAACGAAGTAAATTTGTTTAAATAGTAAAAACACTCATTATTTAGGATCTTGGTTCTAGATTCGAGTTACAGAGACAAAAATAATAAATATTTTTATTTAATTTATAATAAATAAAAGTGAACATATTCATAAATATAATTGATTTACTAACCTATATAATTAATTTATTATAATATATAATCAATTTACCAATATTTATAATTAATTTATCATAATAAATAATTAATTTACAAATATAAATAATTAATTTACCGTTATATATAATTTATTAACTAATATATATATATACATAAATAATTTATTCATTTATTAGTATATATAATTTATTTATTATAATATATAATTCCTTCATCGTTCAGAATATTCAGATTTATGCGTGGAAAAATAATAGTATTTTACTTTATATATATATATATATATATATAAATATATGCATTAACAATATTCACTTTCTAATCAAGCAAAAAGAGAAACATAATCCAAAAACCAACCACTAAGTTACGAGTCTCACCTTCAAGCCAAGAACATAGTCCTCACACTTATGATACGTCGGACTCTTTGCCGCTCTCCACTCCCCCGTACCCATACCATCCGTATAAAAAGCACACAAATCAACATTAAATTATAAATAAATAAATAAGCAAAACCCAATAAAGATCAAATCCAATTCTTAA
>JXTB01000040.1:699424-729192 GCA_002914805.1 Parasponia andersonii
ACAAAGTAAAGGTCACAGCTTCATATTTCGAGTACTTCTCCACGAAAGCCAAGCCACATCCGAGCAGGACCTGGGCACCAACAATGCCGTGACCGCCATAGAACCCAACCCAAACTCCTTCTTGTAAAAATGCATTGACCCACTTTTCCTCCCTCGAGTACTTAGCCTGGCCACTCATGAGCTCGGAGATCCTCTCAGCTCAGCTCGACTCCATAAGAGTGAGAATGAGAGACTATGGGAGATTAGGTCTAAGGGATAAATTTGTTATTAACAATATATAATTAATGAATAAAAGAGCATATCTCATTAATGAAACATCATCCTATATTATATAATGTAGTTGGAATAGCAATTTTTTTCCCCCTGAAATAAAATGACCCTTATGTGCAAAACACATGCAATTTCTGATATCATTAAAGTTGCTACCAATTGCTCAATTAAGGGACTTAATTGTCAAAATCAAAATCATAAGACCAAATCATTAAAAGCAACATACGATCATAAAAGCTTGTTTTATCATACAACTAAATGAAAAATGAAAAATTCAGACTCACACCTCTAATCAATGGATCTCAATTGTGCATGGAAATTACTGTAATTGTCTTTTTTTTTTTTTTTTGTAACTGTTGGAAGTTGGAGAATTGGCTTACATTTCGTGTCATCACAGATCATACACTAAGCAACTCGTTTTTTTCGCGTGGAATATACTACTATCTTGAAGAATTGTCTCAATCAGGACATAACTGACAAACGTGTAAAGGTTTCAAAAAATATTTCTTCTTGATTTTGTATAAATAAGAATAAGATACTGAATCCATTCGACATGTTGTGTTGAATTATTAAATGAAATAAAAATCAGCCAAAACATTTGGATCAGAGACAGAGTCAGGAAATTATTCAAGGAAAAACTTAAATGTCCTCAATTATAGGAAGGTCTAAAAAATTGAGGCTATACTTAAAATTTTATAAATTTAGATGATTCAAACTAGTGAAAGACCAAGTATATACCGTCTGGGCCCTCCGCCCCCTGATTTGGATAAGCTCCCACCGTGACTCTTCAAACGAGGTCTGTCCTTCTCCAAAGCACATAACCGACACCCTGTACTATTTGGAGCTCATTAATTCTTCACTATGGTGCCTTCCATATTGGCCCACATAATCAATATGTGTCATCTGGAGCTCATTAAATCTCCATTATGGAAATCTGACACTTTAAATTGGAGCACTACATGTTTGAGCCCAAAAGCAGACTGAAAATCCGGGCTGTCAAACCCTTCGTTTCTTTTCTCGAGTATATATCAAAGCATTTAAATCAACCCTTTGGTCTCCACTTCTTCAGATTCAAGGAAAAAACTTGATTAAATGGATCAAGAAGAAGACCCCATGCTAGGTCTTGAAGCTCCTCTGGTCTTCAACAATGAAAAGGGTGTCTTGATCAGGAAATGCTGTCACAGAGAAGAAGTTATATCTGAGCTGAAGAGACAAATGTTCTTGGCGGGACCTCTAGTAGTTGTTAGCTTCTTGCAGTTCAGTCTAACAATGATCTCAATCATGTTCATCGGCCATCTCGACGAGCTTTCTCTGTCAAGCTCTTCTATGGCTACTTCATTTGCTGGAGTTACTGGTTTCAGTCTGA
The DNA here is from genome assembly GCA_002914805.1 of Parasponia andersonii. Lineage (NCBI taxonomy): Eukaryota > Viridiplantae > Streptophyta > Magnoliopsida > Rosales > Cannabaceae > Trema > Trema andersonii. The sequence continues at coordinate 701,061 of JXTB01000040.1, forward strand.
TGGTAAGACTTTTTTAAGACAACAAATCTGAATAGACTCTTTTCTTTACTTTGTCACAAAATTTGTTTTCGCTATTTGTCACACATACATAATGTATCTATACAGAGAAAACGTACTTTTTTAAGTCTGACCAAGCCAAGAGATATGAAGTCAACTGATATTTTTTGGTATCTGTGATTTCATATCATGAGTAGCTGGGAATGGGAGGCGCTTTGGAAACGTTCTGTGGACAAGCCTATGGTGCAAAACAGTATCACATGCTTGGAGAACACATGCAAAGAGCTATGCTTGTTCTCACACTTATGTGCATTCCCATAGCTCTACTCTGGTCCTGTACAGAACAAATCTTCAGGGGACTAAAACAAGACCTGGAAATTGCAGCGCGAGCAGGATTATATTCTCGTTGGTTGATTCCTAGCATTTTTCCTTATGGACTTCTTCAGTGTCAACTTAGATTCTTGCAAACTCAGAACATCATTTCACCGTTGATGATAAGTACTGGGATTACGAGTTTGATTCACATCATTTCGTGTTGGATATTGGTTCATAAATTTGACTTTGGCAGTAGAGGGGCTGCGCTGTCCATTGCCATCTCTTATTGGATCAATGTGTGGATTTTGGCAACCTATATCAAGTTTTCTCCTCTTTGTCGAAAAACTTGGACGGGTTTTTCTAAGGCAGGCATGAAAAATCTACTTGACTTCCTAAAGCTAGGTGTACCATCAGCTCTTATGGTTTGGTTAGTTTTCTCTTTTCCTTATTTCGTGAGTTTTATGAATCCATGTTCTTTGCAATTACATTTTTGTTCTTATGCACTCTTACTGTATATTTGATTTGCATGTCAGCTTAGAATACTGGTCATATGAGTTTTTGGTTCTCATGTCGGGTCTTCTTCCCAATCCAAAGCTTGAGACTTCAATGATGTCAATCAGGTTCTATCCCCCTTAGTACCCTTATCTTTTGTATTTGACATTCAATAACTAAATAAAGATTTCTTCTCTCTCTCTCTCTCTCTCTCTCTCTCTCTCTCTCTCTCTCTCTCTCTCTATCTATCTGTTTTTTTCCAAATTATTACTACGAGTACTTCCTTAAGTGTATCTTTACTATAAGTTACTTAGCTATTTACTTGTCTTCAAAATGTTGGCTTAAACAACTTTTCACTGCAGCCTCAATACGAGTTCACTAGTTTTCAGAATCCCCTTTGGTTTTGGCAGTGCAGCTAGGTAACTTAACTGAAACTTGAAAAACTTTGTATCATTGCTATAAACATCACTTCCATATTATGACAGTATCCTCTCTATTTCTGAGCTTAAAGCACAAGAGTGTCAAATGAATTAGGAGCCGGAGAACCGCAAGCAGCACGTTTGGCAGCACAGTTAGTGATTTTCTTGGCAGTTGTACAGGGTCTGGTGGTAAGCTTGATAGCAGTTTTAGTAAAAAACATATGGGGTTATCTGTACACCAATGAAGAGGAAGTTGTGAGATATTTGGCAGCTATTATGCCTGTGCTTGCTTTGTCCAATTTCATGGATGGAATCCAGGGAGTTCTATCTGGTATTAGCTATTTTCTGTACTACCCTTTTCATCAAATTTCTGGTTAAATTTCTAAAATAAATTTCAGCAATCTTAATATCAGTGAAAATGCACAAGATTTATTGTACTAAAAATGTAGGAACTGTTAGAGGGTGTGGAAGGCAGAAAATTGGTGCATATGTAAACTTGGGAGCTTATTATCTTGTGGGACTACCTTGTGCTATAATCTTGACTTTTGTCTTCCACTTTGGAGGAAAGGTGAGGATATTTTTTCATTAAAAAGTCGAATAATCTTTTCTTATTATAATGAATTGCTCCTAAAAATTTTCAGGGACTTTGGATGGGAATCATATGTGGGAGTTCTCTACAAGCATTTCTCCTCTTGGTTATCACATTGTGCACAAACTGGGATGAGGAAGTAATTAAACACTTAAAATGCCTAGTATAATTGTAGCTACACCTACCACTGTAATATTTCCTAACATGGTTTTTGCTTTACTTTTTCAGGCAAGAAAGGCAATGGATAGAGTCCATTCTTCCAGTACCCCAGCAAATAGATTATCTTGAAGCTCAAGTTGAATATGTATATATATGGACAAATATGATGGATATCACAAATACTAATAAGAAGTAAACTGCCTACAATGTTTACATTCATGCATGCCATTTATAATATATAGAACTTGTAAGCAGTTAAAGCATTTTTCTTATTACTATTTTTTTTTCTGTCCGATTCTTGCTTTAATAACTTTAATTAAGAATTTGATTGGGTTGTAATAACTTTAATAACTTCATTCAATTTTATTTACTTTAGCATTCTTTAAGTTGTATTTTAATGCTGACAGATTGTAGGATTATCTTAATTTGATTGGGTTGTAATAACTTTAATAGCAGCTTCATTCAATTTTATTTACTTTAGCATTCATTAAGTTGTATTTTAATGATGACAGATTGTAGGATTATCTTAGTCTCCTCCAAATTTTGTATTGAACATTGATTGGTTTGAACTTGAAACATTTTGGATTAATCATTTTGTTGGTCTCTAAACTACTAAAATTTCACTTACGGATTAATTATTTTGGTGGTCTCTAAACTATTAAAATTTCACGTTTTAATTTTGACTCGGTAGATTTGTTCATAAAATATAATCTTAAAAAAGTGATTATTATTAGCAGATTGTCTTTTTTTGTAATTATACATTTATATTAGTCTTTTGGCACACAACTTTGCTGTCGAAACTCTGCCAAGAATTAAATGGAAAATATTCCAGCCGAATAATATGGATCAGCTTAACACTAAAGATTTTTCTCAAGTCACAATTTGTATTATTTGGAGCCCATTTACTCCCCATAATGGTAAGTTGATATTCAATATAAGACCAATCAAGTATATGTTAAAGAATTTGAATCATATCCCTCTTGTCTTCTCAGGAAAAAACTTTGGTAATATGGATCAAGATAGACCCAAGTTGGCTCTTGAGGCTCCTCTGCTGTCCAACATTGAAAAGGGTCCATTATTACAAGCATTGATCAAGAAATGGTGTCATAAAATAAAGAATAAATTAATGTAGAACTGAAGAAACAGGTTTTCTTGGCAGGAACTTTAGTTGTTGTTAGCTTCTTACAGTACAGTCTAACAATGATCTCATCGGTCATCTCGGCGAGCTTCCTCTGTCAAGCTCTTCTATGGCCACTTCATTTGCTTGAGTTACTGGTTTCAGTTTGATGCTTAGTTTGTTGATATAGCTCCGGTTGGCTTTCTCTTTCCTCTTTCCTCTGATACTTTTCCTCCTCTTTCCTTTGAGATCGCTTCTTTCTTTTTCTCTGCTTGCTTGATCTATAATTATTTCCCTCTCAATCTCTCTCTCTCTCTCTCTCTCTCTCTCTCTCTCTCTTTCTTGTGGTACCCCTTTTCGTGGTTCTTTGATTCATGTTTTTTTAATCGTTTGTTGTTTGCTGTTTGATCTGTTGATATAGCTCCGGTTGCTCTAATCTAGACTTTGCCTTCATTAAATCATCGTGGGTCTTTTTGTTGGTGTGGTATTCTTCTCTCCTTATTCGTATTTTTTCTTTCTGAAATTTTCTTTTTCTGCAATTTTTTTGTGTGTGATATTTTTCCTTGTTTTTGGATCGTTATATATCTAAGGTGTATTTCTGTTTCTTCTGATTTGGTTTTGCTATTGATATGTTTTTTTAGGCTATAGTTTGATGTATTTGTATTTTCTTCTTCCAATTTGCTTTTGCTATACAAATATTTTCTAATTATGTTGTTCGGCTATGGTTTGATGTATTTTGCATTTTAAGCTTTCGGTCACCTATATGAGTCTTTAACTTGATCAGTGAGTGTAATCTATGTAGGAGCTTTGTATTGTAGAGATAACAAATGCCAGCCATTTTCCTCTCCTGTGTTTTTCTTTTTAATTTTTGTCTGAATTTTAGTAATGTGATTTCTTTTTTATGCCCGTAAGGTGTAATGTAGGCCTACTTTTGGAGGAGAGATTCTTTCTTTGTGATGTTAGAGAGAATAAGTGAGGTCAAACTGAGTATGATATCTAGAAACCTAATTATTATTTTTCTCCTTGAATCGATGTTCATAGTCTTTGAATAAGTACAATCATTTGGTCTTTTGCATTTCTTTGTTAATAATTTTACTGAAGTAACAATGGGGCGAAAATTACTCTGTACATAATGTGTTTCACTGTATAAACTAGTGTCATTTTTTTAAAAAAAAAATTGTGGTTTCGATTTGACATTATTGCCCCTTTGAATGTAGTTGAGGCTGTTTGTGTGAAAGGGTTTTTTCCGTAATTTTGGTGGGGATGGATGGAATCACGTGGGCTGTGATGGCTGAATGTGTAATTATATTTTTGCCCTCCAAACCGTGTTTACGGTTTTTGTGTTGGTATGACTATTTGGTCTTTTTATTTCCATTGACTGTGATATTACCAATGTATCCTTCTTATTGTTTGAGGTGAGGTGAAGAATATGGGTGGGGTCTTTAGGGATTTTGCTTGGCTTCGGTTGCTCCGCTTGATAGTCTGTGATGGCTCTCAATCTTCTCCATCTTTCCTTTCTTTTTGAAGCTTTTTCTCTTCCTTTCTTTCAGATCGTTTTTCTCTCTATCTTTGTTTGGCTGATCTATAATTATTTCTCTCTCAATTTCTTTAGAATATATGGATAACATATATTGATTTGGAGATATTTTATTTTTCTTTGCGTAAGTTTTTGGCATATTCTATGAATTATTCTCTCTATTTTTTCCATTCCATTTGCTTGATATTTATTATCTTTCAGTGATTTTTTTGGATGGTAATGATGATTTATATCTTAAGATCTGTTGAGCTATGTGTACGCATTTATGAATTAGAATCTCATTTTACGGATTCATTTAATGATCTGTTGATATTATTATATTACTGAATTTTACAAAAAGAAAGCATAAATAAAAAAAAAAAGCAGCGTAGAAAAATTATCTCATTTTCCTCAAATATACTTTTAGAATTTTCTTTTTTAACTTTTGTATCACATATTATTTTTTTTCAGTCTTTTTACTTTTGTGCTGGATAAGTTTCCTTTTTTTCTCGAGTTTTTATCTTTCATATATTTCTTTTCTCATTACGTGTTGCTGCCATGTATTTTCTTTGTGTTTATTTCTTTTAATGCTTTTTATATTTCTACTGTTACTATTTACCTAAATATACCCTTATTGTTTATCATGTCATAACAAGCTGATTTTTGTTTATCATGGCATAACAAGCTGATTTTTCGGACAGTTAACTACTTATATTTTTAGTTTATTTATTTAAAAATAATAAATTTAAATACTAAAAATTTATGACAATTTTTTTAATATTTTTAATTTTTTTTAAAAAATTTATATTCATAACTAATCATTTACTTAATTTAATCATTTACTTAATTTAATGATTTTGAAAACAAGTGAGTTAAGTAATTTTTATTTACATTTATTTATAATTTTTTTCTTAAGGTGATTCAAATAATGTACAACCACAAAAAGTTCCAGACGAGGAGGAGTGTTATATAATTTTCTTAAACAGTTTAAGTTTTTTTGACAGAATTTTTTTTATTTTGCATTTATTTAAATCAAAACATTTTTTTTTAGATCTTTTGAAAAATATTCGTTTAAATTCTATTCAATTAAAATATATTTTTAAGTTCAATTTATTAAAATCATACATTGTGAAATAAAATGCCAAGTTATAAGTATGTTTTCAAACAATATCAGGCATACATAATTAAAATTATTTGTCTCATAATAAGAACATATACAAAAATAATTTTAATAGTGGTATTCTATTGCTCGTAGCTCACATTCATCTTCACCTCGATTCCAGCTAATTTATCAATCAAATCAAAAGTTTCTTTCCTTTGGTACTTATAGCATGGATACTTATAAAATGTGAGCTTTCGTTCATCAAATACAATGTAATTCTCACAAAATATTTTGTCTATAAAGAAACAATTTTTTATGAAATTCCGGTTATACTGTTTTTTGAAATTATTACTTTATGCTTTATTATAAGATTTTGTATCATTATTTTATCTCATTTTTTATTACAAAGTCTTTTATCATTCTTATGGGCTCTGATGTACGTACTGAGTGTGTATTACCGAATAGGGAACTAGGGGAACGATCTAACTAAAAACATCTACGTTCATAATCCTAACATATTTTTCCTCGAGAATTCTCACTTAGGAGAAGTCAGCCTTATTTTTCCTCAGATTTTCTTACCTAGTGGAGGTTGGTACGACACCTTAAATTCTTTATCTTATTTAGTCTTCTCTCAACATGAGTGTGTATGCTTCAACATCAAACTCAAACTTAAATTCCACTATTATAGTATTTCTTTTATTAAAGTATGCTAAAATATTTTTATATGATAACATTATAAAGTAAGCATACAATATTTTTATAGCATAGAAAATATATTTTTATAAGCATACATTATACATAGATCATACAATAACAAAATAAAAGCAAGTTAACACATGAAATAATTTTAAATATATCATACTGCAAATATGAAATATTTTTAACCCACTCATGCCATAGGTGAGATTGTATTTACCTCATAATATGATTGTCTTAGTTCTACTCATTAATTACGTACGTTAGGTCGAAGTTTTGCCCTGACATATGCATACTTTATTTGTTAGAATAATTTAAAATAGACTCATACTTTTTTAAAAAAAAACTTCTAATTACTTAGTGGGTCTAAGACAATTAAGATTCAGTCTTGATCAAACATAAAACTTTACATTTGATAAACAATGTCATGTTATATTCATTGACTAATTTATATTTTCAACTTAGATAGAGGAGATTTAATTCTCATTTACTTTAATCATGGTAATCTTTTTCATCTATCAATACTTTGGTTATTGATTTGATTAATATCATCCTAAATCAGTTAAGTTTCCTTAGTTATATTTTTTTTCATCAGTTACTTTGAATTATTCTTGATTAATTATTTTATTCATAATTAAGGGTCATAATATGATAAGTGAGTCAAATATAATAATGGCTACATAGATTTAAAATCTAAAATTATAGTTGAGCTAAATATTATTAGGCATTGATCATGTTTTTTAGGCCTATAACTAAACTTAGGCTAAATACAATTAGAGGCATACATCATTTATTTTCTATAATTGATTTCATGTCTTAAACTCAAGTAAATCTTTTCTTATCCCAATTAAAGATCTAAAATAAAGTTTTCTATTTATTGTTATACCAAATTTCTAGCCCAAAATTTCAAGTTTTATAATTTATATTTTTGCTTTTAATCTTAAGATTTCTAACATTTATGTCCTCTAATGATAAATATTAAGTTATAACTCATTTTTTTTGTTAAAGATTATTTCTTTATTTATTTTTATACTTTAATACTGTCTTAAAACTGCCTGAAATAACTTTTTAATATATTCGACCCATATTTTATCAAAATTACACTTTTGACCCAAATACTCAAAGTTTTGGTATTTTAGTCCCCTCAACTTTTGAGCAAACAACTTTAATTTTTGGAAAGTATTTTTAATAGATAAAAATCTATTCTAAGGATCTAAGTCTAAATCATTAAGCTTGATTCATTTTCATGCATATTTATTTTAGGATCTTATACTTAAAAATCTTCCACTATTGTGTTTAGTCATTTTTTATTTTATTATTATTATTATTATTATTTAGTCTTTATTATTATGAAGTATTCATATTTAGAGGCTTAAGAAATCAAGAAAATAAGCCTAAATATAATATAAATTATATAACATTTAAAGTAGATCAAATATGTTATTACCCATTTATTCTTTTATAACAAGTAAGGTAGGGGAATATTTACCTTCTAATCTTGAATCTTCTTTCTTAGAGTGTTTTGGAACTTTTCCAATTATCAATATTTTACTAGAAATTAAAATATTAACAATTAAACTTCTTGTAATTTTAGAGCTAAAAAAAAATCTTAATAAACTAAAATATGTTTGTGCATCCTACCTTCCAAAATCTTTCCTTCTTCTTCCTTACATCTCTACGTTAAAACTAGGTGCTCTCTTTTCTTAATTACAATTCTTAATTTTTAGAGTCTTTATAGAAAAGCAAGGAATATGAGTAAAATATTATAGCTCTTGTGGATTTGGAAGAAAGTGAGAAAGAAGGAGTTTTTTTTTTTAGAAAAGATAATTGGAAAAATGAAGATAGTTTTGGCTAAGTAATTGGAAGGTTAAGTATGAATTTCCAATTGCCAAATGAAGGATTTATTTATAGGCTATCCATAGGAGGTATCCAATAATATACACTTTCACATTCTATCTAATAATCCAATCACCATTATTACGAATTTTGTCAATATATCTTCTATTCTTATTTTATTACCTTATTTTTTATTTTATTTTCACTCAGCTACTATTTTTGTCTCTGATCTTTCTTTTATTTTCAATTATTTAAAATCCAATACCACTAGCTCCCAAAGAAAGTCTCCACTATATTATTCTTTTTCATTTCTTTTGAATTATTTTGGAGACAAAAGCTGCTAGTTAGTTTTATCTATGTCTTCCACTTTGAATTATGACCACTAATTTTCAAAGAAAATTTCTATTATCATTTTCCTTTTCCTACCTTTTGAATTATTTTAGAGACAAAAGCTTTCAATTAGTTTTATCTATATTTTCTTTTTTTATTTTAGAATTACCCACTAACTTTATCTATTTCTTTTTTTATTCCACTAATATATAATTATTACCTCCCTAAGATAAAATGTCACTAGTCTTTATCTTTTTCTACAACTTATTTTCCACCCTTAGATTAATTTGTCTACTTAATTCTTTGTATACTTAAATCCTAACCATTCAAATTATGGCATGATAATATTTTGGTACAACTATTAACTTTAGGTTATAAAGTGTAACAATTTTTAATATGACATAAACATGTCACATTCTTAATTAGGTTATATTGATGTACATAATGTAATCTTTGTAAAATTAATTTATTACTGAAGAAAACTAACTTAGAATTTCTAAGTTAAAATAAAGAATAACTATAGTTTTCTTACATAATAAAATTTAACATTAAAATAATACTATACACATACTTTCAAGGATTTGCGAATATAAATTTATTAAAATTTGACACTAATTCTATTAATTATAAATCTATTAAGATTGTAAGTTTAGAGATTTCTAAAGGGTTACAAATGGTCTCTCTATCTGAGTTATTTCTATCTCTGTTCTTACCTAAAGTACAATTATGGTACTCCTATCTTGCTTGACTTTCTTTGTTGTGCTCTTATCTATACTAATCGCTGTCCGATCTCTATTTTTCTAAAGTGATTTCAAACGTTGTTTTCAAGAGCATATCATGTATCATAAATTCTTATTATTATATGTTATCTGTTTTTTCTTTTGCCATTTTTTTTGTTCTAAAGTTCTAACTAGATTTTGTTATGTTGTTCATTAATGCTTATTTCATATATGATTTACATGTGTACAAATGTTTATCTGTTTGTTATTATATTGAATGTTATGCATTATTGTTATGCTCTATTAAATGCTGTTAATCTACTTATATTTTGTTATTTTGTTATTCTATTAATTAGTGAATACTCTTCCTTCTGTATCTTTGAATCTTTATCTCTTTATTTGTGTATAAGATAAAATATTTTTATAAAATGCTTGAATATCATTTTTATTCTTCTCATGTTTCGTATTTTTTCTTCTTCTTTTGTTACTTTGTAGAATCGCTAAACAGAGCCCTTTTTTGTGTTAGTATGTTTGGTCTTCCTTAATAGTGTCTATTTTCTTTTTTGACTTCTTTGTTCATTCCTTCTTCTATTCTTTTCTTTCTTCTTTTAATTCTTTTACATCATATTTAATTATACATTATTGATAATGATGATTATATTATTTATTATGTGGAGTATGGTATTGGTTGCCCAAAGATTTCTGTGAGTATTGGCTTTCATTTTTTAGTTTAAAAATATAAAATATGAGAATTTTAAAAATAAAGTATGTTAGATAGTAGTTTCGAGTTTTTTATTTTGTTTCTTCCTTTTCTATCTTTTTATAATTTTATTTTCTTATTATAAATAAATCCTGATTTAGTATATTCTCTTTTCAAGACGGTTATTTCCCCTACCAATTCCTTTTTTCTAATTAAGTTGTAGCTTTTATTCACCTCTATTTACCTAGTAGTTTTCAGTCAACTTTAGATAATACTTCTGTGATTTTGCTTTTATTATATGATTAATATAAGCACATATGGCAAATTTCTTCATATATTGATAATATTTCACATATATATTCAATTGCTAGAAATGGTTTTCTTCTATAAATAGAGAATCATTTCTCTTCTGGTAGTTAAATAGACGGTTGAAAATATATTATCCAATGAATTTGCCATATATTGATAACACTTCCATACATCTGAGCTAAATATATATATATATATATATATATATATATTTATGATTTTATTTACATATATTTATTTACTTATATTACATAATTATAGTAAGCATAGACAATTTATAATATGTCATTCACGGTGAAGAATCCTACTAATTTCACTCACAAAGAAAATTCAGGTGAAGAATCCTGCTAATTTCACTCACAAAATTAGCACTCACAAAGAAAAAGATGGAGATTTTAATGTGGGAGAAGGCAAATGAAGCAAAAAAATATTGTAATAGATACTGTTGTAAAATTATTAAGGACATTTCATTATTATTTTGTACTGAATTTTATACATTTCATTACTATTATGTAGTGAATTTTATTACGTTTATAATTCAATAGTTTGTTTATCCGAATTTAAGTTAATAATGAATAATAATTTCTTTCTTCCCTGTTTTGGAATTGGAATTACTTAGTATAACAAAATGAAAATGAAGTATTTTCTTTTTTTTTTTTTGCGAATTAGAATAATTTTTTCCAATAAAATGAAATCGTAATTCCTCTAAATCACTCATATTTTAGATTGTATATTCACATTACAATAGCCTAAGATAATGAAATAAAAATATAATTATTTTAATTAATTTATATCCAAATGTATATGTTTAGGATATGAGATTTGAATTGAAAAAATTAAAAAGAAAAGAAAACAACACATATAAAAAAAAGTAGAAAACTAGATAATACTAGGAAGAAAGCAAAAAAAGAGGAAAAACGTTAATACTATCAAAATATTTTGTCAAAATAATGTAAATAGGTAGCTTAGTAATTCGAATAAGGCAATCCATTTTTATACAAGATGATTAAAATATCAAATCTTAAATAATATATATTGAAAGAATAAAAAATTTTAATAATCATTACCAAACTAATTTTGAAAAGATTTAAATATGAAGAAAATCTATCACATACATTATAAACAAGACCTAATATAAAATTTTATTAAAAAAAATTAATATTTCTATTTTTAACAGTTGAAAACAATGTAAATAACTTTACTTCTTCTAAATAACTTTACCTCTTTTTGAATAATTATGCTTCAAAATATCACAAAAAAAATCCTTTGTTTCACAGTAGGAAGGCAAGAAATTTCATCACAGTAGAATGGATATGAAATCCATAATTCACACTCTAAAATTATAGCAAAAAAATAAAAAAAATTAGTTACAAAAGGTAAACAACAAAAAAATCTAAAAACTTACTTAATAAAATACAATTATAAGAGAAAAAACATATAAATTTATCCAAAATAAATATATCAACTATATAACGAAAAAAACTAAAATCTTTTTATATGGACAACTAATAAATACTAACCAATAATTGGAAAAGAAATTTATAAAATATAAAATAATACACAACATATTTTAATATCTATCTTTTATAATAAATCTATCTTTTCTTTTTACAAATCAATTCCTTAAAAATAAATAATAACAAAAAGAAATATATATAGAAAAAATTTGCTAAAAATAAATTTTTAAAAATAATAACAAATCAAAATAAATTACATAATTATAATAATGAAGTAATATACAAAATAAACTAAAAAATAAATATGTAATTAACAATATTAATAACACTGAAAATAATGAACAAAACTCCAGTAAAGAAAAAAAACATAACATCCTATTTTCCAAAAAATATAAATAAAAATTTTGTAAATAAGCTAAATATAGTTATACAAGAATATTATTACAAATAATTATTTAAAGCTAAATTAATATAACATAAATAATCCAATAGAAAAAAATATGTATACATATATATATGTGTGTAAGAAACCAAAAAAAAATTATCTATTAACAAAATAAGCATATTATTCCATAAATTTTACATAAAAAATTTTAAAGTAATAATACTTTTCTTTTACTCTTTTAGTTAAGTAAATAATAGAACAATGTTAGAAAATTTTCCATCATCAAGACGTCGTTATTGTCTTCATAACGAAAACTATGTACTTAGTCATGATAAAACCATCGATCATCAACGTGATAAATCCAGTATCATTTCAAAAAACATTCCTCGATCAAGGCTCATTCCACTATCAAGTTTTCCAAATTTTGATAGATACTCCTTTCATTCAGTTGAACCATCAATGTCAGTTGATTTCAATACACAGAGTAATCTTCTTGCCCGTTATAAAAATAAGAAAAAAACTTATTTTTATCATCACAAGCTCTATTCTGTATAAATTTACTCATTGTGTATCTTTATTCAATATCGTATCTCAGATAGTATCAAAAAATATCATGACCTTGGAGATTGCTCCTATATCTGCAAATAGTGCGATGTATTCTTTTGGTTTGATGAGTCTATCAAAAAGACTCATTCACCAAAATATAACCTTTGTTGTAAAGACAAAAAAGTTAAACTTCTTCCAATAAAAAATATCCTACCCATATTAGTTCAATTACTTAATCATTATGGTGGCCTTTAAGTACATATTTCCGAAAAAATATTCAAACTTTTAATTCTATATTTACATTTGTATATTTTTAGAGCAAATATAAAAAACAAAATACAAGAAATTCAAACAGTCCATATATTTTTAAAATTAGTGGTCAAATACACCACCTTATGGGATCACTATTACTAACTAATAATAATCCTTCAATATTTGCTCAATTATATATATATATATAGGATACAAGAAATAAAATTGAAAATCGAATGTCAAATTTTTATTTGATGATAAATCAAAAGAACAAATAAAATCAATTACTGAAAACTTAATAAAAATGCTTGATGAAAGTAATAAATTAGTAAAACTTTTCCGTATAGATAGAGACAAAAAATGAAATTCTATAAATGAAATTACGGTTAATAGGACGACAACCTTCAAATAATACCCAATATGAATTGCCTACTTCAAATGATATAGGAGGTTTAATTATTGGAGATATTGGTGAATATAAACAAGGAAGAGACATTATAATCCAAGATAAAACAAACAATTTACAAAGGATCATAAAATTACACCCATCTTATATGGTATTACAATATCCACTGTTATTTTCATACGCAGAAAAAGGTTATAGAATTGACTTAAATCAGAATATGGACAAACAAAGAAAATAACCTTTTACAAATAGAATACCCATAAGAGCATTCTACTACTACCAACTACAACAGCGTGAAAATGTAAATAATATTTTATTTAAAATCGATAAATTTTTTTAACAATACGTAGTTGATACATATGCATCTACTGAAGTAAATCAATGAGATAATATTAGAAAAAATCAAAACAATTTAAGATCTAAAATTTATCAAAGTGTCTAAGACACTGTTATAAAAGGAGACATAGATGCTAGAGTAACTAGAAAAGAATTATTCTTCCATCTAGCCACACTAGAAGTCATAATTATATAATGCAAAATTATCAATATGCAATAGTAATATGTAGATAGTACAGAAATCATGATCGATTTATAACATTTACATGCAATCCTAAATGGCCTGAAATTACACGTGTTTTAAACAAAATACCTGATCAAAGACTTAAAGATAGACCAGATATAATTGCAAGAATTTTTAGAATGAAATTAAATCAAATTTTATCCATTATTAAAACCAAGAAAATATTCAAAACAATTATTACAGGTTAGATCATATCACCTTATTTGATAGATAAAAATATGCAATAAATAATAATAATTTTTGTTTTTAGCCTATACTAACATCTTTTTATTTATATCTGTATATTGTTGAATTTCAGAAATAAGGCTTGCCTCACTACCATTTTTTGTTTTGGCTACACTCTAACGAAAAATTATCTAAACCATTAAAAATAGACAAATTTATTTGAGCTAAAATACTAAATCCTGAAAAAAAAAGACTAAGGAGAATACAATATTGTAGCAGAATTCATGATGCATGGACTAAGTGGCATTGCCAAAATAAATGCTTTATGCATAAAAAAAATTAGTTTGCTCCAAAAAAATTTCTAAACAATTTAAAAGCGAAACAACCGTAGAAAAAAATGGTATTGTCAATTATAAATGCAAAACACAAGATTTTATGTACAAAAAGAAAATATTAAATTAGATAATAGATTTATAGTCCTATATAATGAAGATTTATGCTTAAAATTTCATGCCTATATAAATGTTGAAATATATTCACAATCAATGTTAATAAAATATTTATCTAAATATTTAACAAAGGGCCTAGATAGAAGAAGAGTAGTAATAGAAGACAATATATGTACAGAACAATCTAGGTAAGTAACTTACAAAGCGATAGATGAGATCAAAAATTATATTAACTGACAGTATATAACATTGTATGAAGCGATGTAGAGATTATATAAATATCTTATACATCATAGAAATCCAGCAATACAAAGATTAATAATTCATTTACCACATATACAAAATATAACATTTCATTCAAATCAGCATCTTGATAATATAATTAGACAACCAGAAATACAAAGAATAACTTTGACAGAATAGATGAAAACAAACAAAATTAATACAGAAGCCAGACTACCTTCATACATTGAATTTCCTATCAAATGGGTATAGAATACCAAAGACAAAATTTGGACTCTTAGAAAATCAGAATATTCAATAGGATGAACTTTTTATGATCATACAAATTCTGGAGAATTATATTACCTTTAATTTTTACTAAATCATTAAAAAGGTGCGACAAGTTTTGAATCTATACAAACTATTAATGACATACCATATTCAACAAATCAAGCAGCATGCAATGTATTAGATTTATTAGAAGATGATAAAGAATATAACGAATCAATATTAGAAACTTCATTCCGGTCAACATCACATCAATTACGACAATTATTTACTATAATTTTATTATTTTGTAACGTAAATAATCCAACAACATTGCTTCACAATCATTGGAAGCTTATGACAGAAGATATTTTATATAGAATTAAAACTATATTTAATAATCCAAACTTTTAAATTCTAGAAAACAAATTATATAATTATGTATTATATAAATTAGAAAAATAATTAAACTTAAATTCATCAACTCTAACAAATTTCAATATACTTTTATCAATAGGAACAATAATTAATGATCTAAACAATAAACTTTTGCGAGAAGAATATGACTTTGACACTAATAAATTAAATGAAGAAAACATTATTTTAGAAGAAAAAATTGAATAATGAACAATATTATATTTATAATCAAATTATAGAATCATTAAATAATAAAAAATAAAATTTATTCTTTATTTATGGACATAGAGGTATTGAAAAAACTTACTTATGAAATATAATTATTACAAAAATCAGATCAAATAACGAAATTACTTTAGCTATTGTATCATATGGAATAGCCTCATTACTATTACCTAAAGGTAGAATTGTACATTTAAGATTTCGAATACCTTATTAACAGATAAATTTTCTAACTGTCATATCAAAAAAGGAACTCAAATAGCAAATCTAATTAAAAAAAAACATTAATATTATGGGACGAAGTACCAATGAATAATAAATATTGTTTCGAAGCCTTAGACAAAATACTACAAGATCTAAAAAATAATTTCACCCAACCTTTTGGTAGAATTACAATTATATTATACGGTGACTTTCGATAAAGTTTATCAGTTATTCTTACTGGAACAAAAAAAGATATAATATACGCAAACATAAATAATTCTTATTTATGACCACATTTTAAATTATTAACTCTAATAGAAAATATGAGAATAAAAAAATCCAAATACTACAGAACAAGAAGAAAAGGAAACTTTAGACTTCTCAAAGTGGATATTAAATGTTGGAAACTATACCGCAATAAGAATAAAAGACCCTAAAAACGAAGATATGACTTGGATTAAAATACTAGAAAAATACATAATATAATACAAATTTAATCCAATTGAAACAAAATTCAAAGTTAATGTATGATGACTTTGAAAAAAAATTTGATAATATTGACTATATACGACATAGAGCAATAATAACTCTGAAAAATTAAATAACTGATGATATAAATAAATAAATATTATTTTTAATACCCAACGAATCAAAAACTTATTATAGTTACGATATAATAATATCTTCAATTGAAAATATTGATGAACTTAATCTCTTATATCCGTAAGAATTTTTGTATATTTTAAATTTTAACGACATAGCACTACATGAATTAAATCTTAAAATCAGAACTCCTATAATGTTATTACAAAATTTAAGTCAATCAATGGGATTATATAACTGAACAAAACTTATTATAACACAGTTAACCAATTAGAATTATAGAAGGTCAAATCATAAATTCAAATAATAAAAATGAAAAAGCATACATTCCAAGAATAGAAATGATTGTAAATGAATCCAAATGGTCATTCATCTTAAAAAGATGACAATTTTCTATAAAAACCTGTTACACAATGATAATAAGTAAAAGTCAAGGACAATCATTAAATAAAGTAGATATTTATTTAGAAAATAAAATCTTCACACATGGACAATTGTACGTAGCTTTATCACGAGTAACAAGTCCTAAAGAATTATATATATTAATAAATAAATCTATCAATAATCCAACTCATATTAAAAATATAGTTTAAAAAAAAAATTACACAATATTACGTAAGTATAAAAATTATATTATTAATCAAAAGTTATTAAAATATTTTTTTAATATCAGTTTATATACATATATATATATCTACATATACATATATTTATAAATTTTTTACATATGAAGTTTTTAACTACTATTAATATAATTTGCATTTCATGACAATTTTTTATTTTGCAGTTGAAAAAAAAAATGGTTGCACCTATATGAACTCTCAAACTAAATAAAGTTTATGGTATAATCGAAGCCCGTATTAGCATACTCTGGCATAATAAAGACTATATTATTAGACGTTTAATAAGCCTAGATTTTATTTTAATCGGTCATGAGGTAAGAAAATAATATTAAATTATCCTATACTACACTTTATTATAATTAAATATAACAAATACATATATATATATATATATACTTCTCAATATTGAACTTTATAATATATTATGTAATAATTAAATACTCTTTTATAAAATACAGCATGAAGCAATCCATGAAACGATTATAGCACGAGATGCAGATCATATTTCAGAATAAATGATTGAAGGAGAAGTTTATCGAATCAACGACTTCAATGTAGCTCCAAACAAACCAAGATACAAAATCGTTCCATATACTACAATGCTACATTCCAATAACAACTTCAACAACACATATTCCAATGCATAAATTTTATTTCATAGACTTTAATTAACTACCATCAAGAACAGATGTTTATGATATTTTATCAGATACTATTACTTATAATATTATTTCTTATCAATATTTAATGATCACTATTTAAATTTTCTAACAGTACTTTATTTATTTTTATACTAGATATTAGAGGAATGCTGATAGAGATACAAGACCTAGAAGAAACAAATGTCAAAGAAAAATTGACACCGCGATGAACATTAATGATACAAAACATCAGGTAATTAGCTAATTTACCATTAGAATTCACATCTTCAAAAATTATTTTATTCTTTATTTTGATCATAGTTTAACATTTTTTTTAATTACAGGAGCAAAAAATTACAAATTACTTTATGGGGAGAAGCGACAAAAAAAATTACCACAGATATTGTAAAAACTATAGACAAACCAATTATAACTATTTTTATATCTGTAACAATAAAACAATATCTAAGTAATAAATAATTATACTTTATCTTTAAATATACAAAATACTTACATATAGTAATTATATACAAACTAACATAAATTTTTACATTAAACAGGAAACATATATATTGCGAGTACAAGTGCAATAACATACTATATAAATATAGACATACCAGAAACTAATGCATTAAAAACAAGGTAATAATTACTTTTTATACTTTCTAAAATTAAAAAAAAAATATGCTACTTTATTAATTCATATAAATATTAATTTTCTTTCTTTTTTTTTGAATATATTATTTAGATTTCAGCACACAACAATACATTAAGTTTCTCTCAGCTCTTATTTCAAGAGAGACACAATCATTGGAGCAACAAAAATTATTGAACCGGAAAACAATTATAGAACTAAATGAACTAGACCAATTGACACAACAAGTTAGTAAAAACATACGAATATTAATAAACATATTATTATACACTATAATTTATACTGACAATTTTTTTTGCCACTAGAGAATTAAATTTATAGTGAAAGTAATAATATTCAAGGTTGGTGTTACAATTTCTGCCATCAAAATTCCAGACAAGTTGGTGAAGTAGGAACTAGATGGTGGTGTGATACATACGGACACTTCACATCAGCCCCAATCCCATGATATAAAGATAATCTAATAAATTAAATTAGTATGTTCTTAATTAATTCACGACAAAAAACTATAGTTTATATTACTAATAACTCATTTAAATATCTCTATTTTTCTTTCTCTGATATAAAATCTTTACTTAAAATTATTATTTTAACAGGTACAAATTAAATATCAGGATTAAAGATGAAACATGATTCATAGTTATAATAATATTTGGAAAAGTAACTCAAATCCTGATTAAAAAACCATACTCAATATTAATAATACGAGAGGGCTACACCGATCCAACAGTATTGCCATCAATAATTGAGTAATTATGTGGACAAAAAAATATTTCAAATTTATTTCAGAGCTAGATGAGTTTTAATTGACACAATTATATCAAAAATATTTGATGACGATGAATTCACAGTATTATCTCTACCACCACCACCAAGTATCCTAGAAACAAAAGTAACACCAGCTATTCTACTAGATCCAAAAACACTTTATCCAAAAAAATTTGCAGAGAGGTAAAAAAACTACTATCAATTTATACTTAATTTAACAAAATATAAAACATATTATCTATTACTTAACTAATAATACATATCTATTTTTTCTTTTTCTATTTCAGGTCAGAAATAACATTAATGATAGGATCAAAAAAATGAAAATTAATCAGGGAATTAATATATTTTTACTAAAAAATAAATACATTATATTTTAATAACAAAAAATTCATTACTTTTCTATTTAAAAAAATTTATAATTTTATTTTATTTTCCTTCTTATACTAGTTTAGTTTTTTTTCCTAATTACAGCAAAGAAGAAAAACAAAAAAAAAAAGAAGCAAAAATTATAGAATCAATTATCGACTTATTCTAATATAAAAATATTTTGTAATATTCTAAATAGTAGATTATCATATTTTAGACCAACATCATACTATTGTAAAAACTTATCATCTATTGTAAATAATATAATAAATAGTTTATATATAATAACATATATAATTGTAGCAAAAATGCGGATTATCACGCTCGTAATAATGTTATGGGGTGCCAGTGATGCCAACATCACATGATGTGGCAGTTTGCCGCTGACTAATTATAATTATAATTCAGGTGAAACTTATGTGAAACATAATTTATTAATTAGAATCATCCAATGGCAAACAAAAATATTATTATGGTGCTTAAGCACCATTGGTGCTTATAATATTGCTCATTTTTAATTTAAAGTTTGTTTGCTTTTAATAGTTGAAGTATTATTACTTTGTCCACATTACTTCCTTACAAAAACTATTTTTTTTTTAAAAAAAGTCACAATTTTCTTGTATTAAAATGTCCGCTAATACAGTTCTTTTTAAAGGAAAATAATTAAATCTTTAAACTATTATTAATCATTAAAATCCTTGACCATTTTCCTTTCAAAAGAAAGATCCATTAACCATTTGGACTAATTATACCGAATAGAATTGTAACCCCTTCTGTTTGAGAACCAAATTAGACTAAGGAGGTCTAAACAATGAAAGGGTGAAATATTTTCTTTTCTATTTTTTTCTTTTTTATTAGTAATTAATTGTAATTGTTGTCTATTTTTTTTCCAAAAATGGGGTTTAACTAATGATCACTATTTACTACAAATTTAAAAGAAAATAATACACACATTCTACCAAAATTTGAACTCTTGACCCCCAAACTCACACACGCATCCTTCAAAACTTGGACCAACTGAGTTAGCCTCAATTGACCACTGCGTACTTATTATGTTTGAGAGCAAAATTAGAATATAGGATTTTAAACAAGAAAGTATGGCTGAAAAATCCTTTAATGTGGCAAATTCTACTCGCCCTTGCGTAGCTATCCGCTTTGAATTTATCGTCTTACGTATTTGCAAAAGATATTTATGCAAATAAATGTTTTTACTATATTTTTAGCATATTTATTTATTATGCTAGCATGCATCTCCATTATTATTCTAAAGTTTAGTGCAATACTTGTATTGGAGTGTGAGTTGTAGATACTCAATTAGGTTATTCAAATTTATTGAAAGTAAATTTAATAATATTAATTAATAGAACAATGACAATTCATATATCGTGGTCTCAATTGGGATAAAAGTTAAAATCTTAACATTATTCTTCCTTATAAAGC
Source organism: Parasponia andersonii (assembly GCA_002914805.1). NCBI lineage: Eukaryota > Viridiplantae > Streptophyta > Magnoliopsida > Rosales > Cannabaceae > Trema > Trema andersonii. Next base: position 722,028 of record JXTB01000040.1, read on the forward strand.
ATAAATATTTATTGAATGATGCTAGCATCCCAAATTTTTAATATCAACCTATAAAATAAGTGAGTTATTATCATTTAATTAATATAAAATAATTTAATACAAATAAATTTAATTTAATAGTATCACCAATATCATAACATATATGTATCGGTATTAAAAGTTATTGAAATCTCTAACATTATTCATCCTTTTTATTCCAATTAAAATGGAACTCTACACCGAGAGTACATATATAAAATAAACTAAAAGGAAATAAAAGGAAAAATACCAACTGGGGATTGTATCTTTAGTTATTGGGATCAAATCCCTTTGTCAATAACTTTTCTCAACCATCTCTCTGCTAATAGGTAAAATACCAATCTGATACGCTAAAATCCACTAGCCACAGTATTTTACTATTTTCAACTCCAAATTATGTATTCCTCTGATTTTGTCTTTCCGTCTAATTACAATATAATATATACATATATATATATATATATGTATATATATACACACACACACATTCATTGTTATCATGTATTATTATTACCATTATTATTTTTCTATCATAGCTCTCATTTGCCATGTTCCCATGTGAGCACATGGCTGCCAATTCCTTTCCAATTCCATATCTTAACCATTCAAGCTCATCAACCCAATACTATATTCATTCTCACAACCAAAACCCACCTTCCCATATTCTTCTTCTTCTTCTTCTTCTTCTTCTTCTCCATATTCACTTTCTTCCTCTTCTTTTTTCAGTTCAGATCCCACATGGGTCTGTCTCTAACCACAAAAACGACAACAATATCCTTGCCATTGCTGTCGTTTTCAGCACTACTCTTTCTCCTACTCCACAACATCACACAATGGCCTGCTTTCTACTACTTAACGATCTTGGCTCTTTTTGCTACTGTTCTGGTAATTGGGCTGGGCCTAGTCGCCACGGCCCGAGCCGCCATGGTGACGTGTATCACGGTCATGGTGCTGTTGACTTTCGCCGGGAACCGCCGCCGGGTTTTGGTCAAACGTGGGAAAATGATCACCAATGATGTGGCAATGTTCTTGGTTGGAGTTTTGGTCAAAGAGAGAGGCTTCCTTGCTGTGGCTTCATGCGCAACCGTTTTCAGCATCATGGCGGTTATTGGCATAAAAGAGGCTCAGTTTGTGTTTTTGTAGAAGTCTTAATTGGTTTATGAGCCCTTTTTTTTCCATTTTTTTTTAATTTTTATTAAGAAATTTATACATATATTGGATTAAAATGATAAATAGCTTGGGCTTCTTCTCTTTGTCTAGATCTTAACACTCTATTTTTCTTTTGGACTTAGGAGATGATTCTTCATTTAGTTTTATGGTTTTACCTTTTCAGTTAACATAAAAAATTTGTTTGATTATATCAAGTTATTAGATTTAAACTATTTTAGAGATTACTATTATGATGGAAAATAACATAAGCATTGTTTAGATTTTAACTAAGTTACGCTATCTATCCATCCATTAATGAAAATAGTTTTTTGGATTTCACTTTATATACAATATGTCAATAAATCACTGTATAATAACATGCTTGATATTATGTTTACTGATATTGTTTATATTGTAGTGGAATATTTAGAGCTAAAGTAATAATATGCATATTCATGTCTATGTATATGCATATACCACACATTACAGAAACAGAGGTGGCCAAAACAGAGGAATAATTTGGTTTTGAAAATACTTTGCGAAGTAGGTTATACCGTATCAGAATCAGATTGATATGTTTTCTTATTTGGCTGTGCATAATCAAAGATATGACAAGCCAAATTGATTGGTATGATTAAGTCTATTTTCGTTTTTGCTAGAAGTTTATTCTGATTTATTCGAGAACATGTGTTAGGAATTTCATCTATTTGCTTGCTACGTAGGGCTCATTTCGTTATTTATTCTTTTAAGTTTTAAGGAGGCAAAGCAAAGGTTGCAGGTGATCTTTGTAAATAATGCTAATATGCTATGGAGTATTTCTGGTGCTTACCATTTAGAATATATTTGATTGATTAACTGAAAAAATCCTTATATTCCAAGGAGTATATTTTGACCAAATGTTTTTTTCTTTTTAAATATTGATTGAATGATATTCATTTTAAAATTTAATTATTTCTATGTAAGAACTTTTAGTTATAGGTAATTTAACAAAGAAAATTGAATCTTCTATCATAAATTTATATATATATATATATATATATACATAGGAACTATTACAATAGATATTTTTTTTATTCACTATCCATACCTACCATATATAATTTGTATACATTTACTTAGCAGGACAGGTGGACTGTCTTTGTTGAGAGACGAAATTTGGCCAAAACAGTCTTCATTGTTTTCAATAGATTTGGTAAGGAAATAAACATGAACAAAGTAAATGATACTTTATAAATTGCATCATAAATGAAGTGCTTGCAATGAATTACTTATGTTAAGTATTACATACAAATTATTCCTTTATCACAATTTTTTTTTCAAAAAATACATTTTTCAACTTGTTCTTTAAGATAGAATATTTGCTGGTGTACTCGAACCATAGATTCCATCCATTGCCTTTTTTGCCTGAAAAAAAGTAAAGCAAAGAGAATAGTGAGAGAAATAGTAATTTAGTATATGTAACCAAAACTCTACTAAGTATACGTGTAAGTTTTCATTTACTTCCTCATCCCAATTTGTGCACAATGTAATGACCAAGAGCAGAAATGCTTGTAGAGAACAACCACATGTAATTCCCAACCACAGTCCCTGAAAATTTTTGGGAGCAAATCATCCAAATGAGAAAAGATGATAGAGCCTTTTAGTGACAAATCCTTACCTTTCCTCCTAAGTGGACCACAAAAGTCAAGATTGCAGCACTAGGAAGTCCCACAATATAAAATGCTCCCAAATTTACATATGCACCAATTTTCTGCCTTCCACACCCTCTAGCAGTTCCTACGTATTTGGTACACAAAATTTCAGTAATTTCCAATGGTATTAAGATTATTAAAACTGTGTTGAGAAATTCCATCATAAATTTTGATGGAAAAGAGTTATAGAAAAATAGCTCATACCTGAGAGAACTCCCTGGATTCCATCGATGAAATTAAACAAAGCAAGCATAGGCATAATAGCAGCCAAATACCTCACAACTTCCTCTTCATTGGTGTATATATAACCCCATATGTTTCTTACTAAAACTAAAATGGAGCTTACCACTAAACATTCTATAAGTGACAAGAATATCACCATCCGTGCTGCCAAATGTGCAGCTTTAGGCTTCCCGGCCCCTAATTCATTGGATGCCCTTGTGCTTTAAGCTCAGAGACAAAGGAGGGATATTGTTAGAACATGAAGGTTAATGTTGTAACAATGGTAGAAAGTTTCAAGTTCGGTAGAACATACCTAACGGCACTGCCTAATCCAAAGGGGATTCGAAAGATAAGCGAAGTTGTATTGAGGCTGCAAAAAAGTTGTTTAAGCCAACAATTGAGTTTTGGACTTGAAATCATACCAAATGGATAGCTATGTCGATTTAGAGGACAAAGCGATACACTAGGAAGTACTTGTGCCAATACTTTTAAGAAAAATTGATGGAAGAAAGCTTTGTTTAGATTCTGAATGACAATATATAGGATTTAAGGGGTTTAACCTGATTGACATCATTGAAGTCTCACGCTTCGGATTGGGAAGAAGACCCGACATGAGGATCAAAAACTCATAAGACCAGTCTTCTAAGCTGATTAAGTCAGAGATAACTACAATAAGAGTACATAGGAACCGAAGGTACAGAAATAATAGAGGGTGCGGGGATGAAGGCTTTGGCTTGTCAAAAGAAGAAAACTAACCACACCATGAGAGCTGAAGGTACACCTAGCTTTAGAAAGTTGAGTAGATTTTTCATGCCTTCCTTAGAAAAACCTGTCCATGTTTTTCGACCCGCAGCAGAAAAGTTGATATAGACTGCCAAAATCAACACATTAGTCCAATAAGAGATGGCAATGGACAGGGCTGCCCCTTTACTCCCAAAGTCAAATCTAAGAACCAAAAGCCAACACACAAACACATGAACCAAACTCGTAATCCCTGAACTTATCAACAACGGCAAAGTGATGCTTTGTGTTTGCAAGAATCTTATTTGACACTGAAGAAGGCCATAAGGGAAAATGCTAGGAATTAACCAACGAGAATACAATCCTGCTCCCGCTGCGATTTTGGGGTCCTGTTTTAGGCCGCTGAAGATTTGTTCTGTAAAGAACCAGAGGAGAGCTATAGGAATGCCCATAAGTGTGAGAACCAGCATTGCTCTTTGCATGTGTACTCCAAGCATGTGATACTGTTTTGCACCATAGGTTTGTCCACAGAATGTTTCCAAAGCACTTCCCATTCCCAGCTACTCATAAAAATGGGATCACACATATCAAAAACATCAGTTGGGTTCAGATCTCTTAGCTGGATCAGAGTAAAACATATGATTTTAAATATGGAAATATAATATTATATGTGTGACAAAATGTCGATTTGATTTACCATCAAAGTGAAACCAGTAACTGCAGCAAATGAAGTGGCCATAGAAGAGCTTGACAGAGAAAGCTTGCCAAGATGACCGATAAACATGACTGAGATCATGGTAAGACTGTACTGTAAAAAGCTAACAACAACGAGAGGTCCTGCCAAGAGTATTTGCTTCTTCAGCTCTGCTATAACTTCTTTGTGACAAAATTTCTTGATCAATACACCTAACAAAGCAAAGGGTACTTATCATTATTATCAACTTTTGCTGTTAACAAGAAGACTTAAATTAGTTGCTCAACATCATCTTCCTAATATTATATACTTCTTCATTGTAAAATTCTCCTCTTCTGAGGTTAGCTTCAACATACTAATGAAAAATACTCGCCTAAGGCCCCGGTTTCAACTCGGTCTCCGTGCTGCTTATAGTAAGACTCCTGCTACGATGTTCTTCTTCTGTTTTTACCTTCTCTGGAGGCAACATTGTTGCTTTAACATGCTGCTCCTTAGCTACTACCCCCTAATTTTTATCTTCCATTTCCGCTGTTTTCTCTGTTTTTATTTTATTTTATTTTTTTTCTTTCTCAAAACACTAAACAAGCAAAGCCACACACACTTTAAAAAAAAAAAAAAAAAAAGCAAAGAAGAAGAGGGAAAGGTAGTGACTGGTGGGAGAGCGAAAAATACAAGATGGGGTTGAATAGGTTGTCAACTTCACAAGGAAGAATATCCTGTTGGGTTTCTGATTTTGATAAACAAGTTTTAAGTTTATATTTTTTAAAAAACAATACAGGGGACTTCGGAATCCCCTAAAAATTATATCACTCTAACTCTTGGGATATAATATATGCATGTGTTACTGGATTTTAGTGTTCCAATGCCGGATTTCATTTCTTCACTTCCTTCTTTTTTTTTCCCCCTCTTTGCTTATCAGATTTGTTCTCTGTTATTAAAACATATTCAAACGTCCTCCATTGGAGTAGAGAGAGCTCTTTGTTTAAAGATAATCTGAAAGTTTTACATGGGAGGAGAGAGTGATGCTAAGCTCTGGCTTCAAAGTCCATTGTAGTTTCTTTTCTTTTTCTTTTTTTTTTTTAATTTTTTTATTTTTAAGTGAGAAGTTCCACAAACCAAACAACATTTTCAAAGAACAAAATCTTAAAATTAATGTTTCAAATTATTTAAGAAAAGTTAATATTTCAAACCATATTAAAAGAAAATGGTTCAAAACTAAATTAAAACACATTAAGAGGTCCAAAGCAAAAAATAATAAGAAATAACAGAAAGAGTGCATAGAGTAACAATAGTTTGGTTTTATTCAGTATTAGGATAAATTTCATCGAAGCGTATTCTCAGTACAACCGAACTATACAAACTCGTGCTAAAAAACCAACCAAATCTAACAAAGTTGGCTTGGTTTGGATCGTCATTACATGGGTGATTCATTTTGTTGGGTCATTTGAATAACTAGATCAAACTTACTGAGACTTAACAACTCGTTATCTTTTATTTTATTTTATTTTTTGTTGAGAGTTATTCAGGATTAGATCTCGTGTTCTAATTATTTAACAAGATCTATGATTAATTAAAATAAAATAGAAAATAATTAGGATTAAGATTAGATCATAAAATGTATACAGAAAGAGTCATCACAATACGTACCATGTGTTGAAGTCTCAGAGGGCAGTCGAGATAAGAAATGATACTTCTCATGCCACCCTTGCCACATTGATGATATGACTCGCTTAGTGTACACAGGTATAAGAGTTATCATAATATTATCTACATATCGAACTTCTGATGGGCAGTCGATATAGAAAATGATTATTCCCACAATATTTTTGCCACGTTAGTAGTTGCAAGGATAACATACTTACGATATAATAATAATAATGACGTAATAATAATAAAGATGAAAGTGCTATCACAACACTGTTATTAAGTATCGAAGTCTCGATAGGCTATTGTAATGATCAACAACACTTCCTATGACACCTTTGTACGTAGACGGTTGTTAAGATAACAAACTTATGAGACAACAATAATAATGCAGTAATAATAAAATGATCTAATTGATAGAGGTGAATAAACCGACCATAATGTCAATTAGAATAGAAAATAAGAAGTTAGAAATAATAGAGATAATAATATTGATAACAGAAATAATATAGTAAAAGAATACAAAATCCCAAACTTGTGCCGCAGATCAAACACAAAGTTCGAAGAGAATAGCTCGGGATCTATTAATCATTAAAGTATAAGAGTTAGAAATTGCATCCAAAAAAGTTTGTTATACAAGTTAGAAGTAACATAAAAATAACAAGATAATAGGAAAATGATATAAAGTAACTATTGGGCCTAGAGTATGTAAATAGATAAAAATGAGCCTAAAATGGATATACACAAGATTACCCAAGCCTATATAAATATTTATAGATATACCATTGTTAGACAACTTGTTGAACAAGTCTTATCCATGCATAAGCAAATAAAAACATATGAATATATATATATATATATATTTATATGTATATATGAAGGTGCAAGAGTATATATAAAAGAGAAATAATAAGAAAAATGCAAAGATGTATGAACCTAAATATGTGTAAATAAATTAATAAATGAGATGTACTACAAAATAAATCGTAGCTTAGAAAAGATGCTG
>JXTB01000040.1:729714-835662 GCA_002914805.1 Parasponia andersonii
CAACTCTTTCGGAAGAGGTTGCACTTAATCTTACTCATGCGATTTGACATAGGATTTTGGACCACACAACACTTTGCCTTGTAATACAAGATATCTTAGACCTTAAGTAGACGAGGTATAAAATATCTATAAGAACTTGTACAACAAGTTCTTCTAGCAAGTAATTTAGCTTAAGGTTTAAGTTAGAGAATATTCTAGAACATTTTAGAAATCTAGGCATAGTTTACCTTGTAAGTACTTGAGCTACAAGACCTTTGAGCACAAGTTGGAGGCCTCTAGAGTCTTTTAGAACCATAAGAGCTACTTGAATCTGAAGTTAGAAGCTTGTAAACAAGAGAAAGTATCTTCGAACAACACCTAGTCTTCCCTTGAGCGATATGTAGTTGAGACCAGAACGAGGAGGATTTTAGGTGACATGTAGGTGGATCTAAATGACATATAGTTCGGTTCCAAATGACGTGTAGTTTTCTTTGTACAATGAGTAGATTGTACACAAAGAAAGAGGTCTCAAAATGACTTGTAGCATAGTTCAAACGCACGTAACTCAAATCCAAGTGGCACATAGTTTAGGCCTTGGCAATGAGGTCCCAAACGATATGTAGTTTAAGTTGTGTCACATATCATTTTTCTCAAACTACTTGTCATTTCTTTTGAGAAGTATGTCATCCAACTAAGCCTCATGAACTCCTTAATCAAGTGTTTGACAAATACTCAATTTATATCTTAGGATTAATTCTAAAAATTAGAAAAATCCCAAAACAAGATTTTAACTTTAAATATAATCCTCCAGTGTTTTTAAAATGACTTTATAGGCCAATAGACTAACATTTAGATACTATAAAAATTAACAAAAGATTAATTAAGGAACAATAATTCTCTAAACAATAAAGAAGAATAACAGTGAACACGCCTACAAAAATAATATTCAAAATGATTTTTTATATCCAAAGATTATAATAAAATGAACTCATTCATAAATATTATCAAAATTAACACTTATTGTCATATTACACGTCTAAAATTACTTTCTTAATAAACCCCAAAATATCTTAAAATACCTTGCCATATTTGTCCATGCACGACCATGTCAATTGTGTTTGACCAAAGTCAACCATTTTCGCTAAATCAGGGTGTTCGACTGTGCTCAAACTTGTTTGATCGGGAGTTTGACCATGTTTGACTACTATTGAGCACGCCTTTCTTTTTTTCGCTGGAGTAAAAAAGGGAATCGAGTGGTACCCATCACGCTCGTAATATCTTTCCACTTACTAGCAATCTACAACCAAAGAAATATAGAGACCAATTCTATTATCCACTAGGCTCAACCCAAAGTTCACTAAGTCAACCACGAACCCATAATTCCAAAGAAATTGCCACCTTTAAGGTTGGGAACTCAAAGTGAGAATGTGCGTATTTGAACTCTTGACATGAGATTCGAGAGACCAAAGAAAAGTTACACCACATTCTTGGTGGTAGGTCGAGCACGCTTGATGATATTCCATCATGCTCGACTATGATCGAGATTTAGGGAGGTGAAGACAAATTTGGAGTTCCCGAAACTTCTACAAAATAAAAGTACCAGTTTTAGAAATGATCTATACTTTGTCTTTTTTTTTTTTTTTTTTCATTACACATTTTTTTAAGAGGGTCAAAATTAATAATACCGTAATTTTAATAGTTTCTTTGTTTAATGCAAAAATAAAGTGGAAGGGAGTGAATTTGGGTAATTATGAAAAAAAAGGATAATTTGTACGTGTCTATATATATATATATATATAATCATTAAGCGGTGATTTTAAAACTTTCCAATTATTTATGATATGAAGATTATCCATGGCCCAGGAAATAGTCAAAGGAGTAAGTGCTTGAGTTAATAAATGTTACAGGCCCGAATTCGTCTATCTGACGTTCTAGCTTTTGGACCAAAACATGCATATCCATTTTACAACTCTAAGTACGTAAGATGCATTAGTAGATGTTTAGTATCTAGTAGGGAGGGGGAAAAAAAAAACAGTCGGGGGAAATAGATGAAAATCAAATAATTTGTAATTATTAATTAGTCCGAGTTAATTTATGATCATAATATCTGTCACCTCCGTCGCACAATATTGTAATAATTTTCAAGAAAACGCATTGAATCACATGATATAGTTCTAAGATTTTGTAAACCATATAAAACTGCATACTTAAAAAAGCCTACAAGGACTGGTGCGGTGCAAATTGCAATCCGGCTTGTTTGATTTTGTTCGATTTTTTTTTTAACATTCCTGAAAAGAATAATTCTTTTTTTTTTTTTCCAAAGTATTTGATCACTTTGAGTTAGTTCCTAAGCTTTAGAATATGTTAATTTTGTCCCTTGAGGAACCCTTTCCAAAAAAAAAGAAAAAAGAATATGTTAATTTTGGCCTCTAACTATATTTTTAAATTTTATCTCAATTTTGACTCCTAAACTTATAAGTTTCCAATTTTAGTCCATGAATTATGTTCTCTCTCGAAGTTTCGGCCCTTTAATAATATCTTTTGGGCTTTTTTCTGTTGGGAAAATGGCAGTTCCAAAATTCTACTTTTGTAGTATAACAGTTAAATAAATTTGTTTACAAATATGACAGTTTTGTATCAAAATACTTCTCCAATTAGGGACAAATCTAGAACTTTACAATAAAATCTGCTATATAACAAAAACTAAAAAAAGAAGTGCCAATTTCAAAACTGCTAAGGGTAAGGTAAAATTGCTACAGAGAATAATTTCCTCTATTTTTTTTTTTTTAGCAGTTTTGGCATCTGATTAAAAAAACATAACTCAGGAACCAGAATTGGATATTTGAAAAATTAAGGGCCAAAACTAAGACGAAAACATAAACTGTAGGCCAGATTTGAACTAATCTGAACTATCAGGGGTCTAAACGAGAAAAACAAAACTAAAAAGGGGGAAGACGACTAGAAGATAGATACATGCTCTATTAAATATACAATAATTTATAAAAATAAATTGAATTAATTGGGCAAATTTCTTTTGGGAGAAGAAAACAAAGAAGTCAAGGAGTTTTCTTAGGGGGTAAGCCAAGGCATAGACTATATATAATACACATACGAAACCACAGATATTCTCATAACGCCCTTTTTTTAATAGATTTATAATTATAATATATAAGATAATATCGCATAACATTAAGCATATATTAGTACGTAGTTACATTAGCGAGCGATATAGAGGCGATAAGAGCGGCTTACGGGTACGCTCCGAGGCTTTTAGCTTTGGCTTTTACCCGATTTTCGTATACCCTAAAGTTTTCAACCTTTAAAATTTTCTGATTTTCTCCGATTTCGTCGCTTGGAATTAAGAGATTTCCTTAACCTAGCTAGGGCTTCTTCTCTCCTTGTGAATATACATTGGTTTTTGCGGCTTACAGGGACGCGTGTTCGGGTTTTTTTTTTTCTTCTTCTTTCCTCTGATTGCGGTGAAATTATGGCCTCGACCATGGTGATCAAGGTGGGTTTTTCTTTGCTTGCTTTTTTATTTTTTTTAAAAGATACTTTTTTGGTTTGGATTTTATGGGTTATGGGTTTTTTGTTATCTGGGTTTTTGGTGTTTTTCTGTTTGGTGCTCGAGAAAATTCATGGGGAAGTGAAGGATTTTTTTTTTTTTTTTTTAATTTTAATATATTTAAAGGGTTTTCATTTAGGATATAAAAGTTGAGGCCTTTCAATTTCGTTTAATAATGGTTGTTCTTTGCGACTTTATTTGATTCTGCTTCGTTAATATTTGAGTACTTGAGATGAACTGCCTCGTAGTTCACTGAGATTTTTTTTTAATAAATTTTTTCAACATTTTTTCCCTTTGTGAAATAAATTGTATCAATTGCTGGCTTTGTTTGTTTATATGGCTTAATTAAATCCTTGAAAAACGAATTAATTGTTGAACAATAGCTTTTATTGTTTGAGCCCTGTGTGGAAGAGTTTAGGAAGAGCTGGCTGGAGTATAAGCAGTGTTTCTGTGTCATTGTATTTGTCTTTTTGTAAGATAGGTCTTGGGTTTTTCATGTACCAGTGTCTATTTTTATTATGTGGAATTTATATGTGCGTATATAGCGAACAATTCTATATTGGAGCTATGATATTTGATAATATTCTAGCAAAGCAGCTATCTTACATATGTTTGATGTGTTTGGCTTCTTTTTAATTCATTTTATTTCAATAATTATCTTTCTTATTTATGTCTTTACCCTTTGGTTATGTTGCAGGTTAAGTATGGGGATACACTTAGACGCTTCAATGTTCAGGTTAATGAAAATGTTCAACTGGATCTTGACATGGCTAGGTTGAAGGCGAAAGTTTCAAGTCTGTTTAGTTTTAACCCTGATGCTGACATGACTCTGACCTATATTGATGAAGATGGTGATCTTGTGACGCTTGTTGACGATGATGATTTACGTGATGTGATGAGACAACAGCTTAAGTTCTTGAGGATTGATGTACAGTTAAACAATGACAAAGGTGGTAGATTTAATACAAGATCAAGTGGAAGTTCAACCCCCTTAAGATCCCCTCGAGGTCAGCATCCTCTGCCAAATATGAACTATGTTGCTGCTGAAGTTCTGAAATCTCTACCAGAGCCACTTCGGCTATCACTTTTAAAGCTCTCTCTTGACGGGGCTTCAAAAGTTGCATCTTCAAGTTCAGTTGTAGCTGAGCTTGTCGAGTCTGTCTCAAGGATGGGGCTGTCCTTCCTGAGTCCAGATTCCGGGTCTCACTCTGTTGGAGAAACAAGTACACAGAACGAGGCTGCTGAGATCCCCAAGCCTCTGCCAGCTGCGGCAGGCTCAAATGATGCTGGCAAGTCACAAGTCTTCCCTAGTTCGACTTTACGTCCCGAATCAAGTACCATAAACAACCAGGAGGTGCCCAAAAGCAATCAGGTGGTTGTTGGAAATGTCACTAAGGCAAAGGTTGCTCGTTGTTCTCCTTTCGTTGATCTTAATGAGCTTCCTTCTGATTGTGATCCTTCCGAGCCTACACATGTGAAGTCTGCACCAGCTGCTGTTGGTGATGGTGATGACAGGAAGGATAGGAAGCAGGTGAACAGTGATTCTAACCCAAAATCAGTTGGTTGTGAAGCTACTCCAAGTTCTTCTGTTCCAAAAAAGCATGTCCATTTGGGTCCTTCCGAGACTCCTTTTGAGCCTATCAATCCTCTCAATGAATGTCCATTTTCTGCAATGCCTGTTATGAATAACTTCCATTTGCCTCCTGTTGCATTACGTCCTCACCACCCCATTAAAAGGAATCATGCCGAAGCCATGGGTGGTATATTTCATAGAGGTATACGCTGTGACGGCTGTGGTGTTCATCCTATAACTGGTCCTCGCTTCAAGTCCAAAGTGTACGCATCCTGTTTACAGCTTTGAGTTTTGATATTAGGATGGTTGTTAGTTGTACTCCCAGTTGACCTTGCTTTATGTTTCCATTATTTACAGAAAAGTAGATTACGACCTTTGCAGCATATGTTTTTCAGAAATGGGTAATGAGACTGATTACATAAGAATTGACTGCCCAATTTCTTTCCGTCATCCACGGTCATTCAAGGGACCTCATGAGCAAGTATGCATATTTACGTAGTTAATATTTCCTTTCCACTGTATTTAGTTAACCATGTTCTTTAAATCCTCCTTTCTCTGATTGCAGCATCCATGGGCCAGACCCCCAGTTTTACCTCATGTTCTGAGAGGTGGGATTAAGTGCATTCGACCTAAGACTGATAAGCTTGATAGCCGCTTCATTTTGGATGTCAATGTAATGGATGGTACCTTGATGGCTTCATCTACCCCATTTACTAAAATATGGCGAATGCGGAACAATGGCAGTTTAGTGTGGCCCCAAGGAACCCAACTTGTGTGGATTGGAGGAGACAAGTTTTCTAATTCTCTCTCGGTCGAGATGGAGGTAGCATGACTTGATCTTTTAGTCATCAAATTTTTATTTATTTATTTTAATTTTGTTTGTTTGCTTTGTTCCTTGCTGTGGTCTCCGCTTCTTCGTCCTTGTCCATCAGAGTCCGTATTGAGATCTCTTACTTTTTCTGCTTTTTTGAAATACAACCTACGCTAGATTCATGTGGATGGTGTTCCAGTAGAAAGTGAACTTGACATTGCGGTTGATTTTATTGCACCTGACTTGCCTGGTCGATACATATCATACTGGAGGATGGCTTCTCCTACTGGCCTGAAATTTGGGCAACGTGTTTGGGTTCTTATCCAGGTATCTTTTTACTTGAAGAATATCTGATTATGATAAGTTCAGCAATACTGCATGAATATACTTGACCGGTTTCTTTTTCTTTTTTAATTTTTTTTAATATATAAATAGTTAGTTAGTTCTCCCTGTACGTTGTTGCAATGAGGTATGGTCTCAACTTATGTTTACTCCCGTAGGTTGATAATTCCCTGATGGACTCATTTTCCTTGAGCCTCCAAAGTTTGACCTCGGAGGTGCCTTCATTGAGCAGTGGCAACAAAGGCGCTCAAGTTATAGATGTGAATGTCAGTACTGATGTGGAGCGTGACTTTCTCAGGCCTTGGTCTCCATCTTACTCTCACGGGTCTAGAGAAGCAGAGAAGCCCATGCATGAACCACAGCCAAAAGATGAGCAGGAGCATAGTTTTCCCATAAATGACAACCTGCTGGTTGGTCAGGGTGCCTCAGCTCCTCCCCCCACAGCTGATGTTGTCTCACCTGTGTCTTATCCGAATATTGACTTGGAAGAGGAAGCCTCCAATGTCGTATACACTAATGCATTCCCAGTTGCACCTGCCTCCGATGTCTTGTTCTCTGATGCATCTGATGCATTTCCAGTTGCAGTAGCACCTGCACCTGCACCGGCACCGGCACCAGCATCAGCATCAGCACCAGGACCAGCACCAGCACCAGCACCGGCACCGGCTCCTACACCTGAAATTGTTGTCAACGCGCCATTGTCATCATTTTCTCTTGTTAATCCAACATCAGCAATTAAAGGGACCGGCTCAAATAATGCTGTTGAGGAGAGCCTTCTTAAAGAACTTGAACAGATGGGGTTTAAGCAGGTTGATTTAAACAAGGAGATCTTGCGGATGAATGAATACAATCTGGAGCAGTCCCTGGATGATCTCTGTGGTGTTGCTGAGTGGGATCCTATCCTTGAGGAGTTGCAGGAAATGGTAATAACTTGGCTTCTGGAAGTATATGACTAAGTCTTACTGGATTCTTATTTGTTCTTTCTTTTGCTTCATTATTTGTTGTTTCATTCATTATGTAATGGCTTCAGTTCTAATGATATGGCTCTTTGCAGGGTTTCTGTGATACTGAAACAAACAGAAGGCTACTGGTAAAGAACAATGGAAGCATCAAGCGGGTGGTGATGGACCTCGTTAACGGGGAGAAGGCGTAAATCAAAGACAACCTCATCTAGTTTTCGTGTATATATATATATATATATAATATATATTGCTAAGTCTGGTAGTATATATGTGTCTCAGAAATAAATTAGTGTTGAATCAGACACTTGTGTGCCATCTTTATCAAAGTCATTTTATGCTTTGGGATTTCTGGGATTTGCTCAAGGTTCTTAGTTTATGGACAACTCTTATCTCTTAAAGATAGTATTTTAATGTTAGTACTTTGTTATAATACTCTAGTACATATTTTATGTTCTGTTGATGAATCTTAATCTTATATATGATATGTTCACCCAGATATCATATATAAGAGAAATTTACTAATACGACATGTTTTCACCCACAGCGCGTTAAAGAAAAGTTTTAGTAAATTTCTCTATATGTTCTCGTTGGTTATAATGGCATAAATCCGATTAATATTAGTATCTCCATAATTATGTACGTTGTTTTATTCTTTTGGGTATAGGTTATAGTCTTTTTTTGGAATTTAACGGTGTAACGCTAGAATATTCCACAGCAATCAAGAAAATATCGGGCTAATAAAATAGTTATCCCGTCTATTAACGTTGGGCGTTTGGGTGAAATTAAGAACTTTTTTAATAAGAATCTTGTATCTTTTCTTGTCCTCATCCTCTTATGAAAAGTAAAAAGTGGGTAATTTTAAGGCGGAAACGAATTACCTCGCCGTCAGAATTTACAGCTGTAAGAGTCAATTGGATATTAAATTTGTAAATAACTCAAAATTAATTATATATTAACTTTTAAATATATGATTAGTTACGTTCTACTTAAAAAAAAAAACTATATGTTAACTTTTAAATATTTAGTAGACAGCGCTTCTACAAATAGCTCAAGTGGATAACAAAACTGTGGTAACTGGTAATGTGGTATAAAAGGTAAATTAAGCGTATATATACACGTATATATAATTTTATTTAAATTTATATGTAATTTATAATTGCTCTTGGCCCTTACCTTAAACTCAAAGGCTAGAGTATAGACTCAGCTTTTAATGAAGTGAAACTCAAGTAGGAGAAAGTAGATAGCAACTGTAGAAGGCTAGGAACTAGTCCGGGTATTTACTTATTGAGTGGCTTTGTCCCCATGTTGACAAGATCAGTTTTCATGTGCACTTGAGTAGTTTATGGCTTCCAGACCCTTGATTACTATATTCACAAAAATCTATCTCTGTCTTTCTCTCTCCTCTCTCCAACCCAGATTCTTAAATTGAACATAGACTTGATCCCTTCCCATGATTCTGTCTGCAGATCAAGAGTGAAGCTCTGTGCCCACTAAAGATTAATTTAAACTAGTAAAACCCATCAACCGCATTTAATTAAGCTCTATAATGGGGTTATAGAATTTCAATAAGAGAAGCTTTTCCTTCACTTGGGGGCTTGTTTTCAGTCCTCTTTTTCTTTGTTTCCATTTCTGTTCTGGGTATCCTGCTCATTTCCCCAAAAGAAAAAAAAAAAAAAAAGAAAGCTTTCAAGGTATCTCTTTGGGCTTTGGGCTTTTTGTTTTGGAGCTTTGTGTCATAAATCTCTCTCTCTCTCTCTCTCTCTCTGGGGAAAACATGTGGGTTTTCATGCTTTTGCCTCCTCAAATGACATGTAAACATCCACCTGTGAGATTTTGATCTCTGGGCTTTATTATTCTTAAGATGTGGTTAGGAATAGGAGCTCAGCACACCAAGATTTGACTACACTACAGAGTACAGAGCATGTCTTGTGTGCTACTACTTCCCTTTCTCGTGTCAGCTTATCCATTTCCTCTGTTAACGAGCGTTTCAATGCTTCTTCTTCTTCTTCCACTTCTTCTTTCGGGTTTTTGATATGTGATTTTTCTATAATATGGAAGTGGGTTATAGTGTTCAGTGATATATATATATATATATTTTTATTATATATATATATATATATATATACACACACACACACAGATAAAGAAAAAAAAAATGGAATCTGGGAGTAGGTTTTACTCAGCTGATGAGTTCAGATTGGATGCAAAATGGCTTATTGATCCAAAACATCTCTTTGTTGGCCCAAGGATTGGAGAAGGAGCTCATGCTAAAGTCTATGAGGGAAAGTAAGTTACACAAGGTTTATAACATTTTGATCTTTTTCTTTTCATCTTCATTTGGATGGTATATCATAAAATTTTGAATTCTGAGAAATGCCATTTCTGTCCATTTGCAATTGTTTTCTAAAATTTAGTAGTTATAAATGTTCTTGTTTTGAAGTACTTTTAAAAAAAAATATATATATATATATATTGTTGGGATTTTGTCAATTTTCATTATTGGAATCCTTTTTCTGAGTGAGTTTGTGAAATTCAAAACCTCAGAAATGGTCGATAAATATCTGTTTTTGTTAAATAAATTTCATGAGTAATGAAATTTCATGAAAGTACATTTCAATTTGGCATGTGGGTGTGGTCATTAATCTGATAATCTTACACCAGTTGTTTTGTTTGATTAATATTCAGATATAAAAACCAGACTGTGGCCATAAAAATTGTTCATAAAGGGGAAACTCCAGAAGAGATCATCAAGAGAGAAGGTCGGTTTGCAAGAGAGGTTGCAATGTTATCAAGAGTTCAACACAAAAATTTAGTCAAGGTGGGATTTATTTTTATTTTAAAAAATGGCAAAAAGAGAAGAGGTTTCTTGGTGCGATTAATATGATATTGTTGTTTGTCAATGTCAGATAATTAATACAGAAACCTTGTGTGTCAACAGTTTATTGGTGCCTGCAAGGAGCCCGTTATGGTGATAGTTACTGAGCTTTTATTGGGTGGCACATTGCGTAAATACTTGTTAAACATGAGACCAAGGTGCTTGGAAACTCGGGTTGCGGTTGGTTTTGCACTTGATATTGCTCGTGCAATGGAGTGCCTTCACTCTCATGGAATCATACACCGTGATCTGAAACCTGGTAATCTCTCTTTTTCAGGAGTTCCATCTTGATATGGTTGTAGTAATACTTGGTAAAATTTTGGTACTTGTGCTTATTCTAGACATAGTCTGAATAATGAAGAATAAGTAATGTACCTAAAGGCAGCAAAATATATTTCTTGTTACTTTCATCAACAAAGCTCTTTATGGGATCAAATGCTTATTCGTATTGGTTTATGGCTTGGCAAATAGTTTCTGTTGCCTCATCTTAGAGAATAAAAACTCTGCAAGAGTAAACATGTTCAGATGGTCCGACGATGATGTGTTACGTCAATGCATTTACTTGGAAGGATAAATTGGAACTTGGGAGACATGGTGTGGATGGACTTGATTTGCTCAATGGTTTTTTAATGTTCTTTTGTTGCAGAGAACTTACTTATGACTGCAGATCACAAAACAGTTAAACTAGCAGATTTCGGTTTAGCTAGAGAAGAGTCATTAACAGAGATGATGACTGCTGAAACGGGGACGTATCGCTGGATGGCGCCCGAGGTACTTCCTGAAAAATCCATAGTTAACCTTTATCAGTCTTCATCCTACCTATGAGGACTATAATTACCGGTAATACTTAACCTGTTGTTTTCTTGGAGGGCAGTTGTATAGTACTGTAACATTAAGGCAGGGAGAGAAGAAGCATTACAATCATAAAGTGGATGCCTATAGTTTTGCAATAGTTTTGTGGGAGCTGTTACACAACAAATTGCCATTTGAGGGCATGTCAAATCTTCAGGCAGCTTATGCAGCTGCATTTAAAGTAATCAAACTTTCCTCACTAATCATATGACATTATCGTATTCTTTTGTTGAACTGCTTGGATTTACTACTCTCTAAAACCTTCCTTGCACTGCAAAAGGCTTTAATCAAAATTTTGAAGCGTTTCTTTCCCATTTCAGAATGTGAGACCTAGTGCTGAAGATCTTCCAGAGGAATTGGCTATGATTTTGACTTCATGCTGGCAGGAGGACCCAAATGCTCGGCCTAATTTCAGCCAAATAATACAGATGCTACTTAATTACCTTTACACCATTTCTCCTCCAGAACCTGTGATTCCTTCTAGGATTTTTGCCTCCGAAAACACCGTCTTGCCACCCGAGTCTCCTGGTACAAGCTCGTTGATGGCAGTTCGCGATGATACAGGGGAGACTCCTAAAGCAAATATGGAAGACGAGCCAAAAGGGTTTTTCTTCTGTTTCAACCAGTGTTGTTAACCCTTGAACAGTTGAACAGAAGATTATGAACTTTAGCCCTTCCTCTTGGCAATAATGTCTGAAAGGAAGTTCAGTAAATCATAGGCTGTAGTCCCTTTGGTTACCTTTTTGATAACATGGTCAAATGTTTTAAGTGGATTACATTTCCATCAAAGTTGAGTTATTAGATGAAAACACTGCCCTTTATCTTAATATCTTTCTTGCAGGAGCTTAGCATTGATCGGTAATTTTTAACTTCTAGTAACTTATAGTTTACAGTAAGGTTTCTTTGTCATATGCTTGTCTGTAAATTTCAAGATGGAGAAATGGGATTCCAATTCTTTGTAAGCAAAGAATTAGGTGAGGCTCATTACAAGCTAGTTATTTATTTTTTTTAAAGTGGATTTAACTAATGATTTTTATTTATTATAAATTAAAAAAAATACTTATTACTATCTAATTTCCACCTCATTTCATTATTATCCCATTAAGGATAATAAATTTTCGCGACTATCTTCAATGTGACTTGAATTTAAGACTGAAATTCTAAATAATAGGTATTCTTACTACTTGAGTTAACTCATGAATCTTTACTACTTGAGTTAACTCATGAATCTGATCATCTCATATTTTATACTTATCATCTGATCATCTCATATATTTTATATTAGTCACATATTTTATACTTATCATCTTATCATCTCATATATTTTATATTAGTCACGAGCAGAATTCAATCCAATCAGACAAAGGGAGATTGGCTAGAAGTTACTTATAGCTGGTTTTTATGAGCTATAGAAGTTGGCTTTTATGAGCTGTAGAAGTTGGCTCTCGTCCACCTATAGCTTGTAACATTGGCATGTGAATCACAAAAGACCAAGGTGTTCATCACCGGATTGGAGGAGAGAGATGGGAGATTTGGCTGGAAATGCAAGTGTCAAATTATTGAGATATTATTGGTTGCATGGAAACCATGTGTGTTGAATACGAATCGAGAATTCCTAATCTCCTGTTCCAAGAAAAATGCTGAATATAGGAACAAAATGTGTTAACATCACCGGTGAGTACCACGAGTGTTTTGTCTTAATAATAGTAACTGGCGTGTGATAGTGCAAGGTCCCACGTTATTACATGACAAAATTGGAATAAGAAAAAAGTCAGTAGGGGTAAGTATAGCTGGTCATATAGATGTGTCATTTCCTATAATACAACAATCCAAATGTTATCTATGGTTTGCTAGCATGAAAACAAGAAAAATGGTCCGGTAACGGTAGGATAATACTTGGGGTATTAATTTTTATACAAAAATTTTTATTCTTTTTATACCTCTTTAAAACGTTTTCTTTATGAATAGGTTTGCAATCTAATAGGTATTTTTTTTTTTACTTATGGGTTGGTTAGGTATTTTTTTTTAGCCGTTGGATCACCATTAGTATCACCAACTAATGGTAATCCAATGATTATAATAAAGTGCATAAAAAGACGTGCATCATTAATGCTCTTTCTCTCTCTTACTTTTTACAATAAAAAAATATGCATGCTAAATTTTCATCGGCCAAATTAATACCTATATATAGGTAAAAAAAAAAAAAAATACTTATTGGATTGGTGCCCATATATATATATATATATTAAGTCATCGCTTATCATTTCTAATTTAAATAATTATGTGATGCAACCACCAAATGGATATTCGTATTCTCTTTATGGTCCATTTCGGATTAGTAAATATGACGTACGACGAATTTTTTTTTTTAAACTTCTGGATAAACAAAAATATAGGCATTATGAGGCAGAGAAGTGTTGAGAAATTGAATCAATTTATTAGTTAAATATTGCCTTATATTTTCCATCTAAAAGAGGAGTTGAAAATCAGAATGCTGGGATCTCAATAAAGAATCCTCTTACAATTTGACAATACAAATATTCTGCACTCTAGACAACATTACGAGGCTCTGGACTCGGATTTTCAACATAAAAGAGAATTCTCGAGTTTCACCAGTAGTCATTGCAGGAACATGATCCTTCTTTGAAATGGTGAAATCGGTTCCGATCCCTAACAACAATTTCTCTTTTGAATACCTTTGATATAATCTTTGTAGCATTGTGGCAATCGGTGCAAACTCTAAGGTTCTTAGATATTCTAATTGTCATTCCAGGGGCTGTTTTGATTAGGCCAAAAGCAATAGCGAGTTTTTCACTGTGATGAGACACCGATGCTTCCTTATAATCTTCATCCTCTGCATCTAGTCTTGCATCTGCCGTGTTAGGCACATAGCCAGCTGACTTGATCTTTCTCATCATGTCTTCAGTTGCATTGTAAATCTCCATTGAGTTAGGACATCCATTGTCTTCAGCGAAAAACTCATAGATAACCCCATCCAGCTCAATCTGACTACATCCAGGAGCCTTCTTGATTCCTTTTTCTTTCATTTGATTCCTCACTCTTAGTGCATCATCGAGCCTTCTGACTGATGCATAAAGATTCGATAGAAGTATGTAATCCCCACTATGAGGCTGATCCAATTTGAGTATGTTCTTCAATGATTCTTCGCCTATTTTAACGTTCTTATGAGCCCTAGATGATGCTAATAAAGTCCTCCAAATGACAGCATTTGGCTGGATAGGCATGTTCTTTACGAACTCATATGCCTCCTCAATCAAACCAGCTCGTCCCAAGATATCAACCATACAACCGTAGTGTTCAATTCTTGGTTCAATTCCATAGTCATTGCTCACGCTGAGGAAAAACTTTCGACCCTCGTCAACCAGACCTGCATGATTACAAGCTGAAAGAATGCCAATGAAAGTCACATCATTCGGATCAACATTGTTCTTCTGCATTAATTTGAAGTATTCAAGAGCTTTTTCTCCTTGCCCATTACTAGCAAGACCTTGAATAAGTGCTGTCCAGGAAAAGACATTTTTTGAAGACATTGTATTGAACACGTCAATTGAACTGTCTATACACCCACATTTCGCATAGAAATCGATTAGTGCAGTTCCAAGCGTAACAGTAAGCTTCATATTCTTCTTCTTTATATAGAAATGGACCCATTTGCCAGTTTCTAAAGCTCCAAGGACAGCACAGGAATACAGCACAGAAACCATGGTAACCTCGTTTGGTTCTACATTAGCCTTCTGCATTTCCTTAAACAGATCAAGTGCTTCCCTACATCGATTTACTTGAATATAACCCGAGATCATGGCACTCCAAGAAACAACATCTCTTTGATCCATTTGGTCGAAGAACCTTCTCGCAGTATCAATCTGACCACATTTAGCATACATGTCAACCAAAGAAGTGATCAAAGTAAGGTTACCCTTCAATCCATTTGCCTCAATGTACTCACTTATCCACTCGCCTAACTCTAAATCACCCACTTTCCCACACGCCGGCAAAACACTAATCATGGTGACCTCGTCACACTCAAAACCCGACTCCAGCATCTTACGAAACAGCTTCACAACCCCGTCCCAACGTTCGTTCTTCGCGTACCCTGCCAACATCGAATTCCACGTCATAACATCCTTCTGCGACATTTCATCGAACATTTCACGAGCAACCTCCAATTCACCACAACTAGCATACATATGAATCAAAGTGTTCTCTACAAACCCATTTGGACTAAACCCAGATTTCACAATCTGGGCATGAATCTGTTCACCTTCATGCAACGTCCCCAGTCTAGAGCAAGCTTTCAAGACACTAGTAAAAGTGAACTCATCCGGCTGAACCGAGTTCTCGCACATCTTCTTGAACATGAGAATGGCCTCGGGGTTGGACTTCTTGTATATGAGGCCCCTGATCATGACGTTATAAGCCGTCGAATCGGGTCTATCGATTCGGCGAAAAATGGAGAAAGCATAGTCCATGGCGCCCGGAAGAAGTATGGCAGCGGATTCGAGGACGTTTTCGGCGACGGCGGGGCGGTGGAGGAGGCGGGTTTTGATAAGGTGGGCGTGGACTTGGTTGAGATCCCTGATGGACTTGCATTGTTGGAGAATTAAGGTTTTGGGATTGTGTGGGAACTCGGAAATGGTAGTTATGACAGTTGGAGTTTTGGAGGGAGAGAAAGGGTGTGTAGTCAAAGCCATTTTGTCTTTGCATAAATTTGCCTGTCTAGACTGTCTTATCTTTTTTTACTTTAAAATCAAATCAAACATAAAATACTCAAATATTTTACTTAAAAGTATTCATTAATAACAAAAAGTAATACCTTATCTAAAGTTGAGAAAAATTAAAGGACAAGGTTGGTTGAAACTGAAATTTTAACTTAAACTGGAAACCTACTAGTACTAACTACTAAGTGCTTTATTGGTATTGGAAATATCTCTGTTTGTTTTTGGTGAATGAGAGTAGGAAAAGCATTATTTTGCAAGGATTTTCGTCATATAGCTAGACTCGTCCAACTGGTCTGAATTCTTCGTTGAGGTGGGTGGGATTCACGTGGAGCTACCCAATAGATAGTTGTGCTATGTAGTGTAACACAGCTCCTTTCCAAATCTTAGGTCAGATTTAATAGCTCTTTTTTTTTTTTTTTTTGGAAAAGATTTAATAGTTCTAAAACATTGAAACATATTCATTATCTAGAAGGAGACGAATTCCCTAGATTCCCAACTCCATAATACTATGACTAAGCAATACCACCTGGATGGTGTGCTTAAGAAGGAACTTCGTCTTTGATGGCTCAACTCCTTTTCAAGCAAATATATTATTCTATTTAGACATAGATTCACTAGACAAAAAGTTAGGAGAATTAGATGCAAATCTTATCACTTACAAATAAAGAAAAACCCCCATATGTGTATAAATTTGTAGCTTCTCCCGAGACTTTCAGAAGCATACAAGCCAAGTTTAAGACGTTACGGCAATGAGGAGAAGCTATGACGATGATGACTACCGATCAAAGAACATGTCATCCCACGATTACCATGATCACATTTCTAGGTTGGCTCGGATGCCAAGTGCTGTGACGACTGATGTTCCACGCTATGGATTGGCCCCCAGATTCTACCACACCCCGAAAAAAGTCACTTCTCACGAAACAGAAGAGACCAAACAAGAAGATCATCACAACAACAACAACAAGCAGAACAAGAAGCAGCACCAACACCCTCAGTTTGAAGAGAAGGTTGAGATTTTTGAGTACCATAATTCGAGTACTACTAATGATGAAGATGTCAAAAGTACTAATACTGTGAACAACCAAGTTAGTGAAGAGAGTTCTATCAATGACGTTGCTAGCAGCTACATCCAGCAAAAACGCAAGGCATTTGAGCTTTACAAGTGGAAGACTTTCTCTGTTCGTTAGGACTATATTTGGTATAATTGGCAGGGCAAAGTAATTTTATTAAGTGGTTTGTTTTTGCTGTTTTTGATAGGACTATATGAATAAGAGTGGTTTTATCCTTTGTTTAATGTTATGTTCAACTACTTTCAGTGGTTATTGATAAGATGACATATGTTAAGAATGTATTTCTCACAATAAATAAAAATGTGTAGGTTACTTTTTCCCTTTATTCATATCTGTTATGGATTCCACTTTTGTTTTTCATTTCTTTTGTTAATGAAATAGATGGAACTGTACTGAATGATAGAACATAAATTTGAAGCAGATCACGGCATAACTTGCTTCAGCTCTCTCTATGTTTTGCATGGTATTTAAGCAGAATGCCGGATTTTTTTTCAGTTCGAATTTACCCCAAGTGCGAGCTTTATCAAAATTTCATCTCCTTCTCTGCCTTGAGTCTAGGATCCAATACTTTTCGCTGAAATTGCTTGCACAAACTATAAATTCAAGTAAATATATCATTATATGACAATTGATAATCAAGATCTTAAGTGCCCAACTTTGGACACAATCTGGCCTTCTTGCCAGTGCTTTGTACAGAAGTGCACAAATGGTCCTCAAGTTTAAGATTCAAAGACGGACATCGACATGATGATGGTTAATTTGAGGGAGTCTTATATGTTCTTTAGTTCGAGATATAGACAAAAGGGTAAGAATATTGCTAGCAGATGCTACATTCCCATTATACCATGTGAAAATAACACCTAAAAAGCTTATTGCAGGTTCTCAAAAGGGTCCACAACTAGCCTGCAAAAATTTCTGGTGGGAATCAGAACAACTTTTCAGGATGCAAAACTATTGCACTGAGAATAAAAACCCTTTTACCAGATCCACTAACTAGGTCTATCATCTATGTATGTGACATAATGAGAATCCAATGGTAAAGCGTACTCCACTTTCTGGGTATTGAATTCCTTGAGTCATCTATTCGAAATTGTAGAAAGATTGTGAAAGGGTTACAACTGTGAACATTGTCATTCTGCAGGCAAGCCACTAAAGCAATACTGTAAACGAAACAGGAATCACAAAGCACAGAGGGAACTATGTAATGTCAGTATAAACTAGTTAACTAAAGAAAATAAGTACGAAAAATTATATGCCTTTTTGGAGTGAATCAATTTTTTTTTTTTATTTTTTTATGTAGGCATCATGGAAATTGTGTGTTGCATTTCAATCGTAGTATCTTTCATTCTACACCAAAGGGTACAAGTTCCTCTCCAAAGTTATTAAGCCAGAACACTATGCAAACTTCCTACCATTCTTGTCCATTATCTGAGTCCCCAATAAAGAATATAAAATCTAGAATAACGAAACTAAACATTTCAACCTTTTCTTTTTCTCTCTCTATATTCTTGGTTCAAATATTATTAAATTTATGTCCACCCAAGTAAACCTTCTCCCTCTTGAAATAAAAAGAATGATAATAAGAAAAAGAAAAAAAGGGAGTTAAAATTTTCACATTGGCAACTGCATGTCAGATTAACAAAAATTAAGGAAAAAAGTTGTTACAAATCATTGTTGTATGGAATTTTAGCCTCATCAAATCTCCTTGAAGACATTTGATTGAACAAACTTCTGAGACTATTCTTACTCTCCTTGATACTCTTCCTCCTATGAACTCGGACCGGCTCATGATTATCTAGCTCGAAAAATGGGCTATCAAGAACCAGCCCTGTCTCTAACCTTTTGGACACAGTGACAATCTCATAAGAGTCCCAGAGTGATTGGCCAAAGTCCCATGATGAAGTTGTAGAGCCACTTTTATTAGCTGATGATACCTTCTTCATGGCTTCAAGCTTGAATCTAGAAGGCTTGCCTCTGAAACTGTTCTTTCTGGCATCAAACTCGTTCAAGGGTCTTGTGCTCCCACCATGGCTGTACCAAGCTTGAGCGACTGCTTTGATGATCTCAAGCTCCCTCTTCTTGTCAACTTCATCTTCAACCTCTAGCCTTTTCTTCATGACCCTTTGTTTGTTTTTAATATTTTATTTTTCTTTGTTCTGAGGAAAAAAGTCTTCTTTGGGCCATGAAAGAATTAGAGCCTCACATTATTGTTATCATGATGAGGAGAAAGACAAGTTTTTTTGCATGGCTTTCATTTTTTTTTCTCTCTGTTTCCCAAGAATGTCATGAAAACCTACCTGTGACTATGAGTGACTTTTGGCTCTTTGTGGGGCAGGATCATTCAATTTGTTTTCTCAGGCAATCTCCATTTCTTTTCTTTTTTTCTTAGTTTGGTTATATTAAAATTTTAAGTTATGTTGTAATTTTTACTATTGTTTTCATTGACAAAAATGTTAAAGACTATGCACTAAAATAAAAGTGTGGGTTGGCACCAATTTACCTCGCATTAATATAAATGAGTGTCATAGGCCACGTTTTCACATTAGGAAATCTTAAAATATAACAAAGATTTGAGATATACATATAAATTTTGGGGTGAGTCTCACACTTTGAATAAAGTAATATTGTACTAAGCAACGAAAATACCTATAACATTGTTATTCAAGCTCCATGTAGATGTGGACACACATGCCAAGAACAACAAAATATTTCAAGCAAAAGAGTACAACAAAATTTCCCTGCAATTATTCTTTCCTAAATGATAAAATTCACATTATTAAATTTGTAAATGATAACAAAATTTTCTTCTCTCATGTTCTTTTTCTTTTTATTTTTTTGAGATCACTTCTCCCATAATTTTAGAGAAGATATAATTTCTTGAAATTGACGGTCAGTTTTGTATTATTGTACTGTACTGCAACTATGAGAGAAAAAGTCTAAGCGTTTGATAAATTTAATATACAAAATTGTTGTGTTGTATAAAAATATCACCTAAGTATTTGGTAAATTATAGATTATGTGTGTTATAAAGTGATATTTTAAATAATTCATATTATGAAAGTAGAATCAACTTTGAAAAACAACTTTTATCATGCTTCTCAAATTCTGCTTAAATTAATGGTTACACAATAAATTTTAGAATTTACTAACTAAAAATAGGAACTTAGCAAATACTTCTGATTTTTTTTTCTAATCCCTTTTAATAGCTAGAAACGGTAATCATAATCAATCTCAAACACGCCTGATTGTTATAAACATACGAGATATTAGAACAAATATTTAACAAATTTTTCCAGGCAAAATATATAAGATAAAAATGTAATTAACCGATTTTCTAAAGTGAAGATGAGAAAGTATTCCACAAACATTTTAGATTTTCTTATATCAAAAAAAAAAAAAAGAAGGTTTGCATGCGTAAAGTGTGTGAGGATTATAATAATAAGGTTTTACTCATAAATGTTTTCCCGCCCATTTTCAAAGATAATATCCTAAGCTGGCCTAGGGTTCAATTCAAAGCTATCTTCCCGATTCTCTGTGATGCGTTCCACCCTTTAATCCCTAGAGCTCAGAAATGACTGCTTCTGCTTCCATGGAGATCTCTTTGCAGAACCCACAAGATGCCCAAATGTCCGAACCAAACGACGTCGTCCCAGAAGAATCAGCTCTCTCTGCTCCGACACTCCCCGAAGAAAAATTTGTCGTTTCTGGTCAGGAAGACCTATTCCTCGTCCTTCTAAATTTTCAGTTAGCTTCTCAATTTCATTACCCATTACCATTTTCTTCGTCGTTAAGGTTCAAGCATTTGTTTTTTTTTGGGCAGTTGAAGTGTGCCTAAAACCCTTGAGCACAGCTCGGATACAAGATGTCCGTTTGGCTATGGAGAAGTACGTCACGGGACCCAATTCGTTTTTATTTGTGATTTTGGTTGAAATTATTAGGATTTAAACAATGGATCATGAATTGTTATGTGCGTTATCTAGTATTGGGTCTAACATGTTTGTTTAATTGAATGTTTAGTCTTTAGATTCCTTGATAGAGTCGAAAATTTTTAAATGGATTTTGCTTGTTTCTGTGATTATTTTTAAATGCCTAGAAGGCGTCAGAAGAGGAGTTTAAGCTAAGAATAGATGGACCTACCCAGTTCATTTAATTTGTGATTTTGGTTGAATTATAATGATTTTAACAACTGATCATGAAATTTGTTATGTGGGTTATTGAGTTTGGGTCTAATATGCTTGTTTAATTGAAAGTTTAGATTTGCTTGAAAGAGTTGAAAAGGTTTATGGACTTTTCTTGTTTCCTTGGCCATTTTTAAATACTTAGAATGCTTGAGAAGAGGAGTCTAAGCTATATAGATGGACCCATTCCGGTGCCTCTTGAGGACTCGTTTCTCACAGAAAATGTAGAAAGGATCCATATCTGTGACACGGGTATGCTTTCTTTGTACTTAATTCCCTGCGTTGAAACTATTAATCAGCTTGAACTATTATTTCAGTTTTTTTTCTTTATACTTAATTCCCTGCGTTGAAACTATTAATCAGCTTGAACTATTATTTCAGTTTTTTGAGTTCTAGTAATTGGAGATAATAGAGTTGTTGAGAAGAACTATTATTGCAGTTTTTTGAGTTATAGTAATTGGAGATAATAAAGAGTTCTAGTAATTGGAGATAATAAAAGCTTTTACCTTTAGCTGTCTAATTAACCATATATAAGAGACCGTTTTGGCTTTTTCTGGCTGTGACTGATGCTCGAACTATTTATATTGTAGATGAATGGGTGCAGAATAATGACATTCTTTTGTTCTGGCAAGTCAAGCCTGACGTGCATGTTTTTCAGGTAAAAAATGTGTTGTAGATCGTACTGACCATGTCCAATATTGTGTTTTTTCTTCCTTTTTCCAATACCTCTTTCATGGCATCATGTTTTAAAATCCTTGCTTTACTACATTCATTACTCTGTTGAGAATTGAGTGGACTTGTCCCATAGTTTGAGTGGATAATTTAATCATATATTTTGTCTTTTAAATTCCGTTAATAAAATACTATATTGATTCTTTCATTACCCTGCAGTTGATTTTATTAAGTGGTAAACCTAAGATGGTTTTTTTTTACACCTCTGAAGTTGTTTTAGACTCCTCTTTCATGGGAGTCCATCTTTTCACGCTTTATATTGACGGCACCCTTTTTTTTTTTCAAAATTCTTTTTTATCAGCTTAGTGAGGAAGGACCGTGTGAGGAATTAAGTGGGGATGGACAACTTTCTACCTTCAATGAATGGATTCTTCCAGCGAAGGAATTTGATGGCATGTGGGAAAGGTTGAATCTGGAACTTTTCTTTTCCCCTTAATAATTTGAAAACCGATTGGTGTGACATTTTCATTGTTTTTGCAGCTTAATTTATGAACCTGGTCTCAAGAAAAGGTTGCTGCGGTATGCAGCAAGTGCATTGCTCTTTACTGAAAAGGGTGTGAATCCATTTCTTGTTTCATGGAATCGGTAAGGAGTAGTTTGTTGATTTCGTTTTTGTTCATGGTTGATACTCTAAGCTATCCGAATTTGAACAAGTGAACTAAAATTCTTGCAAAATCACATTTAATTTGTTAATACATATTTTTTTGGCAGCATTGTACTTTTACATGGACCTCCAGGGACTGGGAAAACTTCTTTATGTAAAGCCCTGGCTCAGAAGCTATCTATACGATTTAATTCCAGGTTTGTTGAGATATTCCTGCCCGATGGGTAGACAGTCTATTAAATGGACTTTTCCCGACATCTTACCCATTATTGTCTTTGTTTTCAGATACCTGCATTGCCAATTAGTTGAAGTTAATGCGCATTCTTTGTTCAGTAAATGGTTTTCTGAGAGTGGCAAGTTGGTATGTCGTCGTTACTGAACTCTCAGAAAGATGTTTTGGTCTCTGTTACTTGCTGACTATATAAAGCGTATATACTAATAAATATATTGTAATTTGGCATGTAATTCTTAATATGTAATGAATAGTTGCAAAATTGTGCGACATTAGTCTATCCTGGAGCTGTTTTTAGCTCAACTGGAAAAGATGAAGGTTCAGAATTGCATGACTTGGGTCTGTGATGTTTGATAATAGTGTTGTCAGCCTACTGATTCTAGTTGTATTCTACTTTTTCTGAAACCGCAGATATAAATTGGAAAGGTTCTAGGCAACTAGCCATCTTAAGCATTAGATTTAGTTCGACTCATACTTTTCTATTTTAGGTTGCCAAGCTTTTCCAGAAAATTCAAGAAATGGTAGAGGAAGAAAACAATCTGGTATTTGTTTTGATTGGTGAGATTAATCAATACAGTGCTTTTTAAATTTAAACTTCATCTTTCTTCCTTTTAGCTTCTAGTTATAAATATACATGGTGATGCTGCAGATGAAGTTGAAAGTCTTGCTGCTGCTAGAAAGGCTGCTCTGTCTGGTTCTGAACCTTCAGATTCTATGCGGGTATCGTACTCCCGCAACACTTCTCTTTTAAAATGGTTCTTCACCTCTCCATTATTGAACTGTCTATTTTTTGTAAGCAACGACATCTTGAATTACATACTAACTAATTCAAATTTAATCCAATTGCATCTCAAATTTGGCATTTCAGGTTGTGAATGCACTGCTAACTCAGATTGACAAGCTGAAATCATCTCCAAATGTGATAATTTTGACTACGTCTAATATAACTGCTGCTATCGGTAAGTCTAAGACTAATTTCCACCTGAATGAATCTTATACTTTTGAAGTCTCCGGGGTAAAGAGTGAATCTTTCTTTTTAATCTTTTGCCTTGACTGAGGATTTAGCATCCTCCTTTAGTCCTACCAATGCCTTTGCTGCTTATTTCATTTATTGCCTGAGAAGTTATCCACAGTTAAGCATGTAGGCTAACCAATTTTGTTGTGTTTTGCAGACATTGCATTTATTGATCGGGCTGATATAAAAGCGTACGTTGGTCCTCCAACACTCCAAGCTCGTTATGAAATTCTGAGGAGCTGCTTGCAGGAACTTGTTAGGACCAGAATACTAGCGAGCTTTCAGGTTTGAATTTCTTACCTTGATTTAAAGACCTTTGGTTTAAAAATTTCATTCTGTAGATGGCTAGTCCTAATGCTGGTCTTATAAAGCTTCAAAATAACCATGTGTCTAACACAATTGAAATTTTTTTAGGACTCTGACCAATTCATGCTTCCGAGCTATACCAGTCTGAAAGAAAAAATAAATATGCCTGAGGGTCAGGAAGCTCAGACACTTCAGTTGTGTAGACAATTGCTTGAAACTGCAGAAGCATGTGAGGTGAGAAGCAAAATATGCTTCAAAATGCCTACCAAGTGGGCTTCACCTATTTGACTCGATCATTGTTTTGATTTTGTACTGTCTTTCATAGGGTTTGAGTGGACGGTCTTTAAGAAAGCTCCCATTCTTAGCACATGCAGCTCTTTCAAATCCTTACAGTTGCGACCCCAACAAGTTCTTGTGTACAATGATTGAAACAGCAAAGAGGGAACGTTCCGAGATAACTGACTGAGTTTGTGAATAATGTATTTTGATGCGCAGCTAGTGACTGAATTTGCAGCCAATTTGCCACTCAATTTAGTTGTACTAGCGATGATATTTACAATATGAAAACATTTTTTATAAGAAAATGAGAAAAGAAGTTGCATTCTGGTTACAACAATTTTAATTACTCAGCTTAGGGAGCACTTGCTTGTATAGAAGGCTCATTTCTGCTTTTGACTTTGTAACTGAAATGCAATTATTTATTATAGTCTAAACAAAGCTTTGAAACGAAGGGAAAAAAATCCTTCCTCTCAAAACTTACAGACATGTCATTCGAGGGCAATATGCCAATGAAATTGTAGTACAACTGTTGTCTAGTAGCATACAGCAGAAAACAGAAAAATAAAATAAACACAAAGAAGTCATGAAGTAGCAGGACTGCTCTCTGCAGAGCCAAAAAGTTTGCAAATTTCATGATGTTTGCGTATATGATGGGGGCACTTAAAAAGCAGATCATTGGCCTCAGAGTATCTACCTTCCCGGAAGAATGACTTGAAAACATGAAGATAAGCTGAAGAAGATGGATAATCCTTCACACTCAGTGCCTTCAAAAATTCAGCAGCATCCTCAACAGTCCCAAACTTTGAGATGTATGGAACAAAAGGATCTGGGTAAGGAGGGTAATTTTGTTTCTTCATCAAACGAAGAAGGTCAAATGCTTCTTCAAGTTTCCTCGCAACTAAAAGCTTTTCAATAAGACTTTTGTAAGTGGCTTGCCAAGGTCTTAAACGAGCTTTCTTCACCATCTCAACCAGCAAACTGTAAGCACCTTCTATCTTTTGCTGACCAAGGAAACCATTTATCAATACATCCAGCAAATCAGCATCGGCATTGCAATTCTTTTCTATCATCTTCGCGAAACAAGTCAATGCGCTGTCAACTTCACCAGCAGCACAATACCCTTGAATTAAAATAGTCCAAGTCTTAATATCAGGAGTGCATCCATCTTCTTCCATATCAACCAGCACCTTACAGGCTCCTTCAAGTCTTCTTGCCTTGCAAAGTCCGAAGACCAGTTGGCTATAAGTGAGGTTGTCTGGCTCATACCCTGTATTTCTCATAGCATTGACAATTTTTTCTGCTTCATCAAACCTTCCAGCTTTTGTCAAAGACCTATGAATTCCATCATAAACAGCCTTAGAAAGGGTGTGTCCCATGGACTCATACTTTCTTGCAACTCTAAACACCAAATCCAAATCTGGGTTTTCACTTGCTGATATGCTCCTTAAAAGCATGCTGCAGTCCTGAAGCGAGGGCTTGTATGGGCCATCCATCATAAACTCATAAAGCTTCACAGCGTCCTCCACCATTTTCTTCTTCTGAAATGTCCTCGAAATCTTTATGTAGTTGTCGATATCCAGTTCATGACCCGCACCCTTCATTTTCTCAACCACACTCCAAAATTCTCTGATTGAATCATCCCCACCAAGAACTCTTGCAGCCCCGTTATAAGTAACAGTATTGTGTTCGTAGCCTGGACTCTGGCCAACCCATTGAAAAAAGCTCCAAGCTTTTGATGGATAGTTTCTAAGTTCCTTAAGCACCCTTATAACAAAATTATCTGATAAATCAACTATGAGCTCCACCAACTGTTTCTCAACCTCTTCACCCCATTCTTGTCCCACAACAACATTAACCACCTCTTTTACAACACCATCCATGGCATTTTCCTGAAGCATCCTATTGTAAAAATGCGACAAAGCGGCGACATCGCTAGCCATCTTTTCTTTTTTAAGCTGTGCTGACATTGTCAAATACGTTTCTTCATCAATATAAAAACCCTGTTCTTTCATTTTCTTCAGCGTGATCCAAAACTGTTTCATGTCATTCTGAACTAAAATTCTAAGCATCAAGCTATAAATTGAAGAACTTGGTCTAAACCCATCTTTTTCACATACCCAGTTGAAGAAACCCGAAGCCTTTTGCGGGTTTTTATCCAGTTTCTTCAAAACGTAGATAGCTCTCTCGTGGGTCCATCTCAAGTTGGAGTTATCTAACTCGTTCTCCAACTCAGTGGACCACTCGTTGGCCACAATGAGCTCCACAACCGAGTTGGGTGTTGATGCAAAGAAAAGCTTTTGATGGGTATTGATGAGATGAGAAGAGCAATAAGATTTATTAGGAATAGATGGAGAGAGTCGAGAGAACTGAATAACCTGAGAACAAGGTGCCCGAGTCGTGTTGCGAAGCTGATTCGAGATGTACGAGTTGGTGACTCTGAGGGAGCTGAGAATGGTCTTTGCTCGATTCATGGCCCTGCTTTGGGGAACTCTGCTCTCAAGTTTTACATATGCATTTGGTCACTTCAGCCGAGGTTTTAAGGGTTTAAGACCTGATCCTCTTGTTCAGAGAGAAATAAAACACATTCCCGGTTCGAATCCGGTTCATGAATTGGGCCAAAAATAACAGTACTTTATTACTTTCTTACTTTTTATTTTTTATTGGTAATACAGTGATCAACTGACCATAAATAAATATTAGTAACACAACAAAGAAATTTCCTAATGGATTTTGGAGTTTTTGCATTTAATCTTTTTCCCCATTCATGCATTTTCATTTTAATTTCATAAGCTTGTTAAAAAAATCACAATAACATTTTCGCTTTGTTCTAAGAATAAAAGAATGACTTTTTTTCCCCCTCCAGTAGGAAAAAAAAACTTGTTCTTGAATTTTTTGGGGACTCCAACGACACCAAAATCCAATAACCAGTTTAATAAGTTTTGGACATCAAACAGATGTATTTCTTCATTATTAGATAATAAATATAATATTCAATAGATTATTAGACCCACAATTAGTAAAACACATCATCCGTAACATTTTTTTTTGTTCTGTTTCAAATTATCAAAATAAAATGCATTATTCAACTCAAAACCAATGTGTTAATTCAATCTTCTTCATAAAAAGGGTATAAGGGTAGAGATTGATGCATGAGATCACTCTAGATGTAACCACTCATAATTTCATAAATGTAATGGATTAAACATTCATAATATATCAATATCTCACAAAGTGGATTGATTGCCCTGTCAGACAAACAGGAGGGGATTTCATCCCAAGATGGATACAAGGTGGAAGTCCCCTCTCGCCATCCCATCTAAAGCTCGCTGGTCAATGTGTGCATTTTTGAGCTTTCAGCTTGCATCTGCTCAATCTTCTAACATCCCAGCAATCAAAAGTTGAAAAAGCAACGGCTGCTTCTATTAGTGTTCTTATATAACTTTCAGTAACCATTTGGTATTGTAATGCTTATTTAGTACAGTACTAAGGATGGATACGTCATATGCTTTTCGCTTGAAGAATAGAGATTCAAGACAAAAGGGTTAAAAGTATGGGTTTTAGTATTGTACTGAGAGTCCCCAGACCCCATCTAGTAAAGAGCGATGGAGAAAAAAAACAGATGCATATAAAAAATGAACTTGAACGTGCACGAGGCAGAAACAGTTCTACCAATGTAGATGTAACGAATCCATTTTTTATAAACAGATTATAAATTTCGTTCACCCGAACACTGTTTTACAATTATTGAGTCAAAACTAGCAGCATTTTTATGCTTTGAGCTAAAAAGCCTGCAAATTTCATAATCTTGGCGAATGTGATGAGGACACTTGTTAAGCAGATCATTGGCCTCAGAGTGTCTTCCTTCCCTAAGGAATGATCTGAAGACATGGGCATAAGCTGAGGGGGACGGATACTCCTTCAGAGTCAATGCCTTCAGAAACTCAGTAGCATCCTCAACAGTACCAAACTTCGATATGTAATGAGAAAAAGGATCTGGCCATGGTTGGTACTCTTGCTTCATCATTAACCGAAGAAGGTCCAATGCTTCTTCAAGTTTCCTCACTTCTAACAGCTTTTCAATAAGTTTTCTGTACGTCTCTTGCAAGGGTCTTAAACCGAATTTATTAATCATCTCAATCAAAAAATTGTATGCAGCTTCAATCTTTCTCTGACCAAGGAAACCATTTATGAAGACATTCAACAAATCAGCATCAACATTTAGATTCTTTTCCATCATCTTTAACAAAAAAACTAATGCCTGGTCGATTTCACCAGCAACACAATAACCTTGTATTAAAACGGTCCATGTCTTCACATCAGGAGCACATCCACTTTCTCCCATCTTAACCAGCATCTTGGAGGCTTCTTCAAGTCTCCTTGCCTTACAAAGTCCAAAAACCACCTGGCTGTATGTGATGTTGTCTGGCTCATATCCTGCGTTTCTCATGATATTTACAATCTTCTCTGCTTCATCAAACCTTCCTGCGCATGTCAAAGACCTATGAATCCAATCATAAACAGTCTTAGGAATGGTATACCCAGTAGACTGGACTTTTGAAAAAACTCGAAACACCAAATTCAAATCTGGGTTATAACTTACTGAGATGCTGCGTAAAAGGCAGCAACAGTCCTGAACCGAGGGCTTATACGGGGCATCCATTGCATACTCATAAAGTTTCACAGCATCCTCCATCATTTTGTGCTTCTGGAGTTGCCTCGAAATCTTTCTGTAATTGTCAATGTCCATTTCATGGCCAGTACCTTTCATTTCCTCCATCACTCTCCAAAATCCTTTATTTTCATCAAGCCCACAAAGAGTCCAAGCAAATACATTATATGTAACACTGTTGTGTTTATAGCCTGGACATCGATTAACCCAATGAAAAAACCTCGCTGCATTTGATGGGCATTTTCTAATTTCCCTCAGTACCATTGTTACAATACAATCTGAGAAGACAACCTTCAGCTCCTCTAATTGTCTCTCAACCCTGCTGTCCCATTTTGACCCCAAAATAACATTAACCACCTTCTTCACAACACCATCCGTGATATTTTCTTGAATCATTGAATTGTAAACTTGGGTCAGAGCTGCAACATCACTTACCAAGTTTTTCTTCTTAAGCTGTAATAGAATTTCAAAATAGGTTTCCTTATCAATGTAAATCCCTCCTATCTTCATTTTCATCAGCACAATCCAAAAACGTTTCATTGATTCTTTGTGAGCTAGAATTCTAAGAATTAACTTATATACCAAAAAATTCGGTCTAAAACCAGTTCTTTCACAAACCCAGAAGAAGAAATCCGAAGCTTTCTGTGGGTCTTTATCCAAACTCCTCAAAACATAAATGACTGTACCGTAAGTCCACTCTCTGTTCGAATTCTCTAATTTGTTCTCCAACTCAGTACACCAATCATGACCCAAAATGAGTTCCACTACCGAGTAAGGCTTTGAACAAAAGAAAACCCTTTGATAGGAATTGATAAGAAGAGAACTGTAAGGTTGATTTGAAAGAGACAATAAGTGGTGAGAGAACTTAGTCACCTGGGAACGAATCGGTCGAGTTGTGGTACAAAACAGAGTTGAGCGGTACAAATGGGCAAGTCCAAAGGATATAAATACTGCCCTAGCTCGCCTCATACTCAATTCATGGCTGAGCGATCCAATAAATCAGCCCGCTGCACAAAATAACGTTACAGTTAAAGTAGCAGGAATAGTATAACATGCAGCGGAGCGTGACTGCCATGAAAGTGCATCATACCAATATTAATCTGGCATTTGAGTCTGAATGTGTGTGGAAGCAAATACATGGCAGGTTTGGGTGCCAATGAACAAAAATACCAAGACAGACAGATAGTTGATTATCATACTCAAAGCAAGTGTAGGACATTGTATTCAAAACGTTCTAGATGTAATAAAGAATACATAGGATAAATGCACTAAGGTCACGTTTGATTTATGGAATGGAATTAGAAAAGGAATATAAATGATAATACATTATTTGGTTAAAATTAGAATTAACAGTGGAATGGAATGAAATATATTGTGTATTGACAAAATTACCCTTTTAAATATTTTAGTAGGGCAAAGAGGGAAAAACTAGTTTTACCAAAATTTAAAAGAAATTGGAACTTTTATTCCATTAGTAGAGAAGTGCAATAGCAATTCCATCATTTAATGGAATTATAATTCCCATTCCCTTGCCAAAAAAATGAAACAAACATTGGAATATACTATTTGGTGGAATGAGTTTTCCATTCCAAACTCCATTCCTTCAAACCAAACATACCCTAAAAGGACAAATGGTTAAGTAAATTAAACCATTCACAAAATCAAGAAGGAATGAAAGAACAATTCAATACAAGCCACAACAGGAGAAAGTGAGATAACAACAAAAATGAAAATTTTAACTAAACCCATAAATCCCGCAAGCTCCACAGTTTTAATCTACTGAAAAAAAATTCAAGGAACTAACCAAATTAGGTTCAAGCCAAGAATATCAACTGAAAAATTCAATATAAAAGAATGCCCTTTTTATTCGAATACAAGTCAGGATGAGTTCCCAGATTCACAACCACCTCTTCCCTAAATAAACAAATAAATATAAACCAAACAAATCCAGAGAGAACCACAGATGATCCTGTAACAACGGACAATAAAATATAGCAGATGAAAGAAACTTAGAATTTGATTCCTTTGAATCTAATTTCCATTTTCCTTTGGTTATCTCAGAAGCCAAACAGAATTCCAAATTTGAAAAGAAAAAATAATGATACAGAAGAAAGAAAAGAGTAATGGAGAAGTGACCTGACCTGCATCTTGCCAGCGAGATTGTGACTACCTTTCTTTGAGGTGGCTGAAATTGACATAACCATAATTGAGGGAGCGCATGAGCTCAAGTCCCTGCAAACCTAAATTGAAACGGCCTGACCCATTTGGCTAAACTGTTCATAGACAAAGAACAACAACGTCGTCACCATCTGAGCCACGCCATTTGCGATGTTGATGATTATGAAGGGACTTCCCAGATCTGAGCAAAAGAGAGGAAGAGATGGAAAAAGATAAAAGTGTCAATGTTCTAAGAAACACAGTATAAAAATAGATAAAAATAAAACACCATATTGTTAGGCATACTAGTGTGTGGTCATGTTTAGAATCTTATTAGTTACTTTACCAATATTATTACTTTCACTTGAATTCACAAGTGGACAAGATTATTTGATTCTAATGTGTTTTTCAGGTAAAAATTCATTATGTATAATTGCAAAGAATAATTTTTTTTTTTTTTTGGGTACTAAACTCAGATTTAATACTTCATATTTATCCACTGATGACAATTGACAAACAGCTCTAGATACGAGAATATGATTACAAGCCACAAAATTAAATATGAGAATACATGATCAAGATGTGCATAAAGTCCTAAATCATTAATCACATACGGGAAAAAAGTACACAAACCATTGCAAAGTATACATTTCATTATCATCATGTTGCCAGACCATCAATGCCACTGCTTATGTTCTTATCTGCGAGAGAAAATTCTGATAGCAAACAATTGCTTATTTATAAGTTATTGAAAAGCTACACATGAAGTAGATCACAAAAATTATCCATTACACATAAAAATGAAAACCCCTTCTTTGTTCAGTATGTCTACCCTACCAAAAGAAACAATAACTAATTTCTCAAATTTATCAATTTAGAATACACCAAGGCAAAGACACATGTACAAAACAGATCAAAGACAGAAAAACGAGTGAAAAAATCAAAACTCATAAATGGTGATCCTTCAGATGAGAAATATCATCCTTTTTTCATCACCTCAATAACTTCTTGTAATCAATTGCATAAATGGTGAAAGGGCAAAACAGCTGGGGAAGCTCTCAGCAAGTCAGATAGGCTAGTGTGAAAATCGTGGCATTAACACGACAACAATAGGTGTAGGTACCCTGTAAAAGAGAGAAGTAAAACCTTTAAGAATATTAGTCAATGGTGCTTATTTTTTGTTTCTTATTTTTTAAAAAAAGGAAGAAGGAACTGATCAACCAAGTGAATTCAGATTTCCAAATGAAGCATCTAAAGCAATATATACAAGCGTAAAAATTATAGAAACCATAAGTTTATAAATTACCGAGAATCAGAATTTAAGAATGATGACGATGTAGGTTAAGATGAGAATTTAGAAATAGAATAGGTAGAAGAACAAAGGGTGATAAAATTTAGGCAGAAATAGATAAATTGATAGAAAAAAAAAATAGAAAATCAAGATAAAAACTCAGAGAGAAAAACCATAGAAGGAGAAAACTCAATAATCACTCGATATTAATTTATAATCTGAAAAACAATTACATAGCTAAGCCCATTTATAGATAGGCAATTAGATACAACTAAAAAACTAGACATATTCTAGAAACTGATAGAAACGTGAAACTTAAAACTAGTTACTCAAAATTAAAATAAACCTAATAATTAAATAAAACCTAATTTAATAATAATATTATTATTATAATATTCTTAAAATATTCATTTCCTATTTTTCATCAACCTCCCAGGGTTCAAGAACTCGACTCCGGCAAATTAAAACTCATATACATCATAAATAAGCAATCTGAAGCGGACGAAAATTGGCAATCGCAAATCTTGACACGTGATGCAATGTAGGATTTAGACTCTTTGCACTTGTTTCATTCTCGCTGGATCACAGTATGCATTTGAATACCTTACTTCTTAAAAAATTTCCTCACATTGAAAACTAGTCCAATAGTCATATTAGAAAGAAAATCAAACAAACATATATTTGATCCAAGTTTTGGAGTTTGATGTTGAGATTGATGTGTAGGTTGACTAGGAACAACGGTTAAATGAATATAATCACTAAGTTGAGCGGGTATGATGGGCTCAACTATAGTTGAATGTTATTCTACAATAGACTCACCATGGTTGGGGGGTTGTATGTCACATGTACTAGTTTTCATGCCTTGGTAATATTGGTTTATAAAGTCCAATTGGACTCTAATGTCAGCTAAATTTTTGTCAATCTGAGATTTATAATTTGGAACAAACTCAGGTTGGCCATAATGAATTGTAGCATATGTAACATGGCTAACAGTAGGTTGGATGACGGAGTGAACATGAGATTGACTAACGTGAGAGATTACCTTTCCTAAGGGAATAGAGTTAACTAAGGTAGGGAACCTTTGTCTTTGATAATACGGTGAGAAATTTTTCTTCTAATTTTTCTTTAATTTCAACCCACGAAGGCATATGATTTAAGCAGTTAAAGGCATGTAACATCTATGCCAATAAGACTAAGCAGAATCAACCAATGTCCAACCAGCAAAACAAATTCATCTTTCATAGTCAAAATCATGCCATTCAAAGTATATTGAGGAACTTCTTTAGATTGTTGACAATATTGGTGAGGAGAATATGGCTCATAGGTATATTGAGTGGTGGCAACATAAGGGTCATGGTAGTATTGTTGGTAATAATTAGAGTTTTGAATATTCATCTTTAATAAATTCAAATGGATCAAAACACATATTAATCAATTCGTCAACTAATAAAACCATAAGACAGTACCAATGTGGAAAAATATTACCTGAAGTGTTCTAGGGGTGTTCATGTAATGATCTTTAAATCTAGTTAAAACTGCAAAATTTCACCAAAATAAGGACTTTTCTACAAAACAACGAATTTTGGACTCACGGAGTGAGATTGTGGAATTCAGGGTAGTTGATGGCTACAGATGGCTCGAGATGGTGGTAGTGGCTGAAGTAGATCCAGTTTTTCTTTTTTTCTCTTTTCTTTGGAAAAGGATTACTGCTTTTAGGGTGGAATGGGCAACAACTTTTTTTTTATTTTTTTATAATTACGAAAACTTAGAAAAAAAATAAAGGCTAATGATTTTTTTTTTAGCGTGAGGAAAAATAATTAAAGGATAGGCAAGAGAAAATCGAACTAAGCTTGGATACCAGTTGATGTAGGATAAGATGAGAATTTGGAAAGAGAATAGGTAGTAGAGCAAATGTATAGAATTTTGATAGAAATAGATGAATTGATAGAAAAGCAATCGAGAATCAAGATAAGAACTCAGAGAGAAGAAGAACCATAGAGGGATAAAACTCAATAATCACTCGATATTCATTCATAATCTGAAAAACAATTACTAAGCTAAGCCTATTTATAGATAGGGAATTGAACACAACTAAGAAACTAGACATATTCAAAAAATTGATCGAAACGGGAAACTTAAAACTAGTTACTCAAAATTAAAATAAGCATAATAATTAAATAAAACCTAATTTAAAAATAATAATATTATAATATTCCTAAAATATTCCTTTCCTATTCTTCATCAGATGTTCTAAGAAATGGTGAAAAGTTGCAAACGCATATCAATTATTAAACAAGATATTAGCAATTAATATTTATAATTTTTCATTTTATGCAATACTTATATTGTAATTTAGAGAGAGAAAATAAACTATAGCACTTAGTGAGGACAGATGGCAGACCATCTAAAAACAGCTCCCCAAGAACACTTAATCAATTTCTTAATCCTAAAGTTCCATTAGGGCAATGTTTAACTACTAGAACCGACAATCCTGCATTAATAAATACCCAAACTGTGGTATCAAGAGAACTAATGCATCTATCTGTCTAACAGAAGGTTAAAGCAATCATAGAGAATATAATAATCTGCAATTTATTCTTCCACAAGTTTGGAAGAGAGACTAAGAAACTTGAATGCGTATATCATCTCCATCTACAATGGAAGAAATAAATTGAAAATAAGCTTCACAAGAATATTCCTAACCTCTCTCTGGCGGCTTTTTCCAGGTAAAAAGATACAACAGCTCCAGTTAATGGAATGGCTGGCACCCTTTTGAGTAGATTGAAAGAATGACTCCAATCCGAAACGAAATCAAAAGAGAATTGCATTGTTTTATCTACTTTAGTGTACGTTTTGTCTAGTACTGGAAATTTAGCAATTGGCCATTCACATCAAACTATATATATGCATATATATTGGTCAAGGACGTTTCCAGCGAAAGATAAGAATATAACATATACAGGGCATTTGGAGTTTTGTAGTAAGCTTTAGATCAATTTTACAGAATCTTATCATATAAGATCAAGCATTAATGAGAGAAAATATAATATCTAGCACTAGCGAGAAATGAACTATATAAATGCAGAAGGTTTAAGCACGAAAATTTTCACGTGAACTTCATACAATGCATAGCGTATATACGAATCAGCCGAATTGTGGTACAGAACAGAGTCGAGTGGTACAAATGGGCAAGTCCAAAGCATATGAATACTGCCGCAGCTCGACTCATACTCGATTCATAAACATGGCTGAGCTTTTTAGCCTTAATTTCTCACAGTTCCAGAAACCCCCAGTTTCCCCCAATTCGATTCCTTAAACCCTAGAAACTAATTGGGGTCTTTAACCATTTTTAGGTCAAATTATCACCAAAATTTTCAGAAAAAAACAACAAACTTGTTTGATAACAATATTCTTACCTGAAATTTCTTCGTTCCCTCTCCTTCTACTCATGCCACCATCCACCATAGCCGGATTCTTGTTAAAATTCTTGAGATTTTTCCATTGTAATCCTTAGCCTTCATCAGAGACTTCAAACTGAAGCCATTATCACTCGTGTTCAGATAATGAATATGGGTTTTAGGAGTTCCGAAGGTTTAAAGAGATGGCTGGTTGATGGAAAATGGGCTTTACGGATAGAGGCCCACTAAAACTCGGTCGTTTCACTTTGGGCTTTTAAGTCCGAATTTTGGATGACAGTTTGAAAAATGACCGTTTTCAAACATCGCTAAACAATGGCCGAGTTTTTAAACATTTGAAAAATAGCTGTTTTTCATATTTACTAGATCAAAATATATTGATTTATTTTGTATAAAGTTGACTTATTTTTTAAAAGATATCAACTGAAAAATGGCCATTCAAAATAAAATTATAGAACGGTGGTTTATTAATTAGCTGTAAAAAATGGCCATTCTTAATATGATCCAAAAAAGAGGACACTTCTTATAAATACTCTTTCAGGGGCATATGAAATGGGCCTTCGCCCGAAGTTGTAGTGTGCTCAGTCTTTGCTCCAAAGTTCGCTCTTTCTCAGCTCTATCTAGTGGATTAGTTTTAATTTCTATCAAAATTTCAAGGACATTTTCGAACATTTGAATACAAAATTGCTAGACTAGTAAAGTTCTTAATTGACTACTATAAAGCTTTAGAACTGTTATTCCAACTAGCTTTCTTTTGTAAAATGAGAGTGACGCCGGGTATCTATATCTAATATTATTGGGTCTTATCCAAAAATGTTAGTTTAAGGTACTTTTGAGTTCACGAATCATCACTTAAATACTTATGATCTTCTTAAAGTATACCGAATGTGAGACTTAAGACGTTACAATTTCCCTCTATTAAACGGCCTAGCACCCTTGCTAGGGGTCCACATTCAATAGTCCACACATAACTTCTAAGTCCACATATAACTTCTATGGACGGAGTCCATATTCACCATGATTTTAGCCCGCGGTATCCTTCTAAGGCCCACACAGATATAGATTGAGTCAGCTCTGAATATCAGATTTAACACTACTGAGTCTCATCTAAAAATATTAACTTGAAGATACTTTTGGACTCACGGACCATCACTTAAATATTCATGATCTTCCCAAAGCATATTCAATGTGGGACACGGGACAATACACTATACGTGGTAAAACTAGAATATGGACTGCTTTGGGTGAAAATTCTTCATTATATAGTTTACGCATTGTAACAATAGTAGTCTTGTATCTTATTATCGAAAAAAAAAAATAGTTGTCATATATCAACATTTTGTTTGTTTTTTTTTCCTTTTTTTTTTTTAAGATCAAGAGCATTGCTAACAACTGCACACAAATTTGAATACAATTATATACACATGAATTCTTTTACATATATTATTTAACTTTGAGGAACTGACCTTTAAGGTTCATTCTCTTTTATTTATTAATTATTTCTTTACAGAAAAAATACTATAATTTTCTTTTTTTTTTTAGTACTTCCCGAAATGGGGGATATGGTTGGCTTTATGGTTGAGATAAAATTAAAGATATACCAGATATAAATTATAAGAGAATTAAATAGTCAGATTTATATATCTTAAGTCCTCAAATTTCTTAGAGTTTTCTACTTAATTATTAGTTAAATAAAAATGTCAAAAAATAAACAACAATAAGAAAAATTTATACATAATGGAAATAAATATGACTAG
Organism: Parasponia andersonii; assembly: GCA_002914805.1. Classification (NCBI taxonomy): domain Eukaryota; kingdom Viridiplantae; phylum Streptophyta; class Magnoliopsida; order Rosales; family Cannabaceae; genus Trema; species Trema andersonii. The sequence continues at coordinate 767,122 of JXTB01000040.1, forward strand.
TATTGAAATTTGAGGAGGAAAATTTTAAAGTTCAAACCTTGAGTGAATACGTAAAGAAGCCCAAAAAAAAAAAAAAAAAACTAACACAACAACCCAATTATCCAAAAGAAAAAAAAATCTTAAAAAATGGGGAACAAAGATTTTAAACACAAACATTTTTATCTTTATATAGCTTACAATAAATAGTGTCTTATTATTATTATTAATTCTTAAACTAGGAGTGATAGGTTTTCAATTTTCAATCTCAACATTAGAGTTTTTAATTATATTATGCATGCAACCTTATGATCTTAAAAATTTTCTAATCTTTTCTTTCAATCTATGAGTTCTCTCTCTTTACTTCTTTATTTTTTTCGGATATATTTTTTTTTTATCTTCAAATTGTTGCTAAAGTAGTATATTGGGTTTTGCTATATATATATATATATATATATATATATATCCAAGAGAATAACAGTACCAATCATTTTTTTCCCCAAATTTGATTCAATCTTTTAGAAGCCTTTTATTTACTTTTTACCCAAACAAACTGAATTTCAAACAAATAAATGAGTACAGTTTGAATTTTGAATTTTGAATTTATGCACATTTTGTGCTCCTAAATTCTATATATGATAATTATGTCATATTTTTAGTTAAACAATCACTTATTCCAACTATAGTATTTGTACAAATTAATTATTTCTTTTTAAATTTTGTTATCTTAATTAGTTAAATGAATAAAAATCTTTATTATAAATCTATAAATAATTACTATATAGGTAATAACTTTTATGAGTTGAGAATTTTCATCATAGTTTCTCATATGCACATGTATGATGATAAATTAACGTACAATAAAGTATATATAAAGTCTATAAATTTTTAAAAATTGTTTAGATTAATTGTTTATTTTAAAATAACTTCATTGTTAACATATACGTTTATCTTTACTCTATAATTTTTTAAAAGTATATTTGCTTTATTATTTATTATGCTATAAATCAGATTCCTTTTACATATATACTTAAACACCATAGAAATTTAAAATTTTACATCATATAAACAAAACAGTGCGCGTACAACTTTTTACTTTTATATATATATATATATATATATATACATATATATATATATATATATATATACATATATATATATACATATAGGGCACCAATCTAGTAGGTATTTCTTTTTTTTTTTTTACTTATGCATAAGTGTCAATTTGGACAATAAAATTTTAGTATGCACATTTTTTTTATTATAAAATGTAAGAGATAGAAAGAGCATTAATGATGTACGTATTTTCATATATTTCATTATAGTCATTGAATCACCATTAGATGGTGATCCAACGGCTAGAAAAAAATACCTACCCATAGATAAAACGAAAAAAATACCTATTAGATTGACAATCATATATATATATATATATCAACGATAGATCATTATAAAACACGAGCAAAACTAGATTGAATATTCAAAGGTCCCAAGGGGGCTATATTGACAACCCCATGTCACGTAAGACATCCCTTTTATTAGTGAAAAGACCCAATAGGACCTAACAAGTTTTACAAACACTGAGCTTTCTCAAGTATCCAGACAAAAAAAAAATGAATGGAAAAACTTTCTATCCTATATATATATATATACGGAATCATGGTATATTTCTAATTGATTTGTATGATCACCCGATTTTATTGTTGTTATTTTTAAATTTTGCACCTAATAGTTGTTCTTTTAGGTTTGCCTTTTATTTAGAAGCAAATAAATTTTTATGGTTATTTAGATCTTTTCTGCAAATCCTAAGAATAATTAAATCTCTTATGCAATCCGTTTGTTAAAAAAAATCAATAAAAAAACTGTAAAAGCCAAGTAAAGAGCGGCAAAAGAAAATGTAAATAGGAAGGCAAGTATACATGTGCGAGAGACGTCTTCGCACGAGTGGAAGAAAACTTAAAATATATATGATTGATATTTAGAGATTTTTATTTTTATTCTATGGATTGGTGCTCTAATTTAGATTATTAGATTTTAATCTAATGGTTAAAATAATACTAGTAGATTTATCAAAAAAATTAATATAATTAATACATATATAAATATAGAAAGTTATTTAAAACAAACAATACGTGTAACTTGATGAGTTAGTCAATTTTTTTTTTATTTTTTTTAAAAAGAAAATAAAACTAGTGAAAAATGCTTAATAATCTTAAATCACTTTTAATTATTTTATTCGTTGAAAAAAAAAACAAAAGATGTACAAATTTTAAGCTATTTTAGGCATAATTTTTTTAAACAAATTTTCTTTCATTATAGTTGCTTTATTCATTTTTTGTTATTTAAGAAAATAATTTATTCATAACATAAAAATTATGCTACCTTAGATTTTACCTTTAGTACAGTAAAAAATTAATTCTATGAAATATTGAAGATACAATAGTACATATAATTTTAAATTAAAGATAATTAAAAAATTAAAATTTTAAATTAAAATTTCAAAAAGAAAATAAATAAAAAAAATTAGAAATTAATATATTAAATGAGATGGCTTGTTATTACATGTTTATTTTCAAATTAGTCTGACTTACTCACCCATGGACCAAAAACAAAAATATCAATTGAAAACTCACGCCATAGATATATATATATATATATATAAATGTGTGTGTATATATATATTATTTGAGGAAGAAGATAGGGACAAAGGTGCTAAGAAGAAACTGGGAGAAGATGTGGTAAATTCAAAGAGAGGAGTGGCAAACAATGGGGCGGCTAGAGTTGATTTTTCCATTTTATTTAAGAGTTGTCTTTTTCATCTTTTTATAAATAAAAGGGGTGCTTAAATACATGATAGGGTGTGAACATAGCTCCCCAAACACAATTCAAAGTTTAAGGAATTGAATAATAGAGATTGATCCTATAATTCGGGGGCCCAAACGTGAAATTAACCCCAAAATCATTTGTACCCTTAATGAGTTTTAAGTATCTAAGCTAATTAATTACCAAAATTAATTCAAAGAAGAAAATGTCAAAAAGATATACACCATAAATATTGAAAGTGTGTATGTGAAGCAAAGATCGATATGATCATGACCAACCACACATATAATGAGAGATCTATAAAGTTAAATGCAAGAACAAAAAGTCCCGGCCTACAAGCAACAGCAACAAAACATATATGGAAAAGCAATTAGAGAAAATAACACATCCTTTTGACACAACCGACCAAAAGATGAGCCAAAAATTCAAAACTCACCATTGATAAAGACACTTTTTCAAGGGCGTTGGCCTTTCAACTTTCAAAAGGAGGCCCAACTTTAGGGCACCGTGCATGCTTTGCTCTTCAAAGGGGCAAGTCTTTGGTCCCCAGAAAACACTTGTACAGCTTCCACTATATATCCTCATCTCTCTTTTCTTTAATTTCCTTTTTTATTTATCACTATTATTTTTGTGTGGAAACGTGCCCTAGTACTGTACATGTTAAAAAGAGAAACGTGCATGCGCGAATTTATATGTATAAGATAAATAAGACTAGGGTGTGTTTACAGTATGCGTGCATAGATAGCCTTATGCGCATACAGCATATAGATGCACATATATTATTATATTTCAGCTCTCATCTGAACAAAGCTTTGCTTCCCTAACCAGCTACTTATTTCTATACTAGTAAATATACATTTTCCTGTTCTATTATACCTAAAGTCTTTTATCTTTCATATATATATATATATATATATATATATGGTCATGTTATATATGTAGCTCTCTTGCGACTCTCTCTTTGCTTATTATTCCTTCTAGCTTACTCCATAATTTCATTCAATTAAATCTTTTTCATAAGATCAGTTCTGATCCTTTTCTCTCTTCACCATGTGTGTGATTATTTCTTTCAAATCAGGAGTGAGAGTATATGTACTTTTATCTAGTACTTCTTCAGTTCTACTCCAACGTCATGAGAAGCAGTTTATCCTTCTCTCTCATAATTTTCATGCGATGGACACAAGTTGCCATTTCAAGAAGATAGAGGTTTCTCAAAGCCAGTTATCTCCATGATTAATGGATATATCATGATCTATTCAAGGGGGAATCAAGCGCTCGTGGTCCGAACATATGATCATTTGTTTCTTCTTTCTTCTTCTTCTTCGTCCTTCATTTTTTTTTTTTTTTTTTGGTTTATGAACATGATCAATCGAATCTGTGACAGTATTTTGTTGTCGACGAGGTGTAGTACTTATTAGCACTGTCATATCGATCGATCTTGCAAATATGAAATTTGTGTGTTTTATTTAGTACTTAATTATGTTAGTTTATATGTTCCAATTGTGGTCATCAGTGCTTATCAATATTGTTATATATATAGATGTTACTTGTTTTTGTAGTAGTAGATTGTTAGATTAGAATCTTGTAAGTGAAGGGTGCAATGGATTGATCATAAGTACGTTCCTTAATTTGTTACATTATATATATATATATATATATATATAGTACTTGCACGTATTAATCCTCACGTAATTTAATGGAATCAATTTGATTTTATAGATGCCTTCTTGGAGAGTACCGACCTCATTATTTATCCTGATGATCCAGTTTTTCCATTTACAAGCTAGCAGCTTCAATTATACTTCTGTAATAGGACATCTTTTCCATCCAAATAAATAACAGCACATATCTGCACGTTTTTAAACATAATATTAAATAAAATCACAATTTAAATCATACATGGAAGAAATTTGACTGTTCAAACTAAAACAGACATAACCAATGAAATTTCTTATTACATCCTTGCAGTAATGATATCATAACTGTGGATGCGCCCTTGTATTAAATGTTGTCTTGCTATATATATTATATAGTTTGTGGTGTTAATTAATTTTTTTTTTAAGTATCTTGAACCTAGGAGGACTGCTAGCTGGCTAGCTGGATCTACATTAGATGAGCATATATAAGGAGAGATCAGTGTGAGTTCTATTTAGACACAGAAGTAATTTAATAAATCACGAAAAGAAGTTTTTCACTGTATTCTTCTATGCAGCAGTGTATTATATGCAAGAATATCATCTTAAGCCTTGTACCATGTAGCTTAATTTAAAGGCTAAAATTAACTTTATAAGACAGCTGCTGTCAATTCCTTCTTTCACACTTAATTAATACTCAAATTCAATTAAAGTAGCCATAGAAATACATCATCATTTCACTAAGATGAGTTGTGCTACTCCAAGCTAAATGCACACTAATTACGTATGATTTAATATATTTTTTCTTTAATCATGAAAAAGCTAAGGTTGACTAGTATATATGACTTTCTGTTTTGCCTACTGATCCCTTGGCAGATTCCAGCTACAAAATCTCTTTTCTCAAAAACATATAAAAGGCTTTTGTTTGATTGTAATTATCATGTTTCTATCACTTTTCATTTTCTTTCTCATTAACCGAATGATGATTAACTGTTAATAACTAAAGTGTGGCAACTTGGACACAAGCTTCGAGGAATTGAGATGGGGTACCCTGTCTATAGTATATTGGGTCTAACAATATCTTTCCAATAAACAATTCCCTCTTCAACTACTTAATTTTCTCTTTCATGTGGACCTCGAAGATTTGCAAAAAAAGTGAAACTTTGCCTCATTTTGTCCCCAAACTTTCAGGCTATCCCATGTTAGTAAATACTTAAAGGTGAAATTGTTGGGATGACTTTATCCCTATTAGACATTTATCAGTCCCAATCTGTCTGTCAAGTTTATATATAGGTTTATATGCATGGATGACTCAAGAAGGGACAATTATCTTTATTGGCCCATGCAATATTCTCTTCTGATCAAGGCTTAAACATAGAGACTCAATATTCAAAAGTTGCCCGATTAAAGTTGGTGACTATTGTATGGTTCTTTATTGGCATTTGTCTCTCTAACAAACCAAAGATTTAGATTGATGGGACTGAAATCCCAAATTAAAGTCGTAAAATGAAGCATCAGGCAAACTTATAAGAACAACTCTACTCCTTTTCCTTTTTCGTAACGTTCTTCTAAGTATGTTTACTAAATTAATGTAATGAATAGAACAGTAAAGAGAAATGATTTGGAGAGAAAGGAAAAAGAATCGAAAATTGAGTTGTCTTCCTTGTTTTCATTAGTTATATGAGCAATTCATCACAATTAAAATCTTCTCTAAACTTGTGAGTAAACAAATGAATAGATGAGAAAAAAAACATTTCCCTTATTATCATTCTCGCTCTGGCCCATTACATATTAGTAAACATATTTTGATTGGAAAAAGGCTATGAACAGATTGGGTTCATGCCATATTCAAGGAGCTCGTAGAAGTCTAGAACTAAGCTACTCCATATATGTGTCAAGAAGTTAGAAATTAAGTAGTGTATGGTAACTATTCTCTATCTCCCCTACTCTCTCCCTCTTTTCTCTCTCTCTCTCTCTCTCTCTCTCTTTTTATAGATAAATGGCCTAGGAATTGAACAAAAAATGACAGAATCTTGAATGTAGAAGACTCAAGATTTTTTTTTACAGAAGTGTCATGCTAGTATATATATATCAAAGCCATATCATTGGAATTGATTGGAACAGATAAAGCAATTGGTGTACTACAGAGGAATCTCATGAATTTCAGCTTTACAACATAACTGGCCTCATCTGGATAACTGGTTAAACGGTCTTGAGTCCAACAAACTTTAGCCCGATTCCTTTTGGACTTCAAGTTTAAGGTGATAAAGGCTGATGATCTGAGCCTAAGGCCCATATAATTCATAGGACCAAACTGATACCTCAAGTTCATGACTCTATAGTTTTTAGCCCATATATTTCTTTTTGTCTTCTTGCTTTTTTTTTTTTTTTTTGGTTTTTAGTAAAATAGGAAAAGCCAATTCAGTTCATTTCTAAAATAGTGCTTACACTCTATAATAATGTATGTTTCTTTATATAAACCTTTCCATATTGGGTTTCTATCTTCTTTATAGAACAATAGACCTAAACTATATAGAGCTTCTTATTAACAATAAAAAAAAAAAAATGTCCCACCACAATCTTTTATTGCATGCTCTTTGGTCCTTTTCCAGGTGTAATGCACATTGATCCCAATTGATCAATTTCCACGGCTTTTAGTCACTGTCATCCTTCACACTAAAGCTGCTTTTTGTCCAACTTGTTAGCCTCATGCTCATGCCTTGGTTAGGTTGTCTGGTGTGGAATTTATATTAATCCCTTTTGTTTCCTCTCCTTTTTGCTTTGTATATTATTTTTACATCACTAACTGGACCATGGGTTTTTGAAAAAGAGAGGTACATAATATACCAGGCAATATAGTGTCAAGTTGAAATGACCCATCAGCGAAATTTTCTTTGAACATACGTACTGAAATGTTAATCAATAAGCTTTTTTGGGGCAGCTAGCTTAATTTTGAAGAACTTGTTACTTGTTAGGCACTTTCAACACGTTTACTAATCAATACTGAAAAAAAAAAAATCATAACGGAAAATGATTTAGTAAAAAATTAAAACAAGTAAAATGATTGTGTTGTGTCATTATTTTTTTTTTCTAATTTCAGTAATTATGTAAAGGTTTCAATCAAAGTTGTATCATAAATTAACGTAGAAGGAAACACTTGTTAAGATTCATTGTAGATTAGTAGAAATAATTTTTTTTAGTGTTCTAGTGTTGCACCGAATTTGAATATCATGGTCTGATGAGTTGGGAGAGTTCCTGTAATTCCTTGACTGACTAGCTAAAGGGTTGAAATAACACTTGAAAATAGATATTGATCATCAAGAGTAAACTGGAAATTGCACATTCTTATTTTTCTTTAAACTTATGACTGAAGAGAAAGTATTTAAAAAAATTAGAATTCTTCTAAAATTTAATAAACGTGCGAAGATTCAAGAATGTATGTCTTAAACGGGTTTTCGTCTGAGATTTTTGCCAAAATGTAGTTTAATATTGTTCTTTCATTTTCTTTTTCATTTCTTTCTTTTTGCCAAAGTACACTCTTCTTCGTAAAATTCTAAAATAAATGCACAATCATTATCAATGATACCGTTTTCTTTTCCCAAAAAAGGGCAAAGGAAAAACATCATTTTAAATTCTTGCCACAACTCACAACATACATCTTTCGGGAAATTTCTTAAATTCATAGTTTTGAGATTCAAAGTGGCTAAGATTCAAATAAATTAAAATAGAAAGTTTTAGGTAAAGGAAAAAAAAAAAAATTTCTTAATATCCCAACAAGTTCTTCAGTTAAAACTCTACTTTCAGAAATAGCCATGAGGCTCATGACTACAAATAAAATAATACAAATTCAGTTTTTCAAATTTTTATGTACTCATCGGAATAATATTGTTGATGATTCTCATGCTACTTCAGTTCTTATAGAGAAAAAACAGAAAAATATAAATAAGTAGAAAAGCAATATAATAATGACAAATGAATAAAATCATGGTGTTGTTCTCTGTACTTTGACAAAGCTCTATCAATATTTCTTTCCGCAATAATTAAACCCCCTGAAAAGAAAGTCTTTAATATAGTATTCAATAATTATTTCCACGTGTCAGTTATCCACCTAGTAGCTTTTTGTGTGTCAGAAAAAGCTCTCAGTGTCAGAGCAATATATGTTGATGTAAGCAAAGCCACCACAACCCCTTTTTTTATCAGATTCCAAACCCCCAAAACTGATGGCAAAGAAGGTTCTCTCCTTCTGATCTCTAAACTCATTTTCTCAAAAAACCCATTTGCCCAAACCCCCTTTTCTCGCCGGAAACGCCGTGGTAGGTCGCCGGAAAGTTGACTCCATGGATATTGACTTCTGGGCCTCAAGGGTTCACTCTGCTAAACACTTCTCGGCTGTCCGTGCTGCTCGGCTTCACTCTGGTACTTGAATTTTTGTTCCTTTATTTTCTCTGCTTTTGATTATGAAATGTCCTAGTTTGTAGGGTCTTATCCATTTTTTGGTCTTGTATTGTAAAGATGAGGGGTTTAACTATAAAAATGACTAATTGGGCATAAATGTTAGGTTGATATTTTTTTGGGAAATGGTTTACTAAGGGTGGGAATTAGTTTTAAGAATTTTATTGCCTTCCTGGGATTATTCTGTTTTTAAAGAATTCTTTTTTAGTTTTCTGCTTTGCTTTAATGGTTTATTAGAAGCTAAAGTTTTTCTGAGAGATTTCATGGGTTTGGATATATATATATATATAGGCTAATTTAATTTGCCTTAGTGAACTAATTTAATCTTTTCCTCTGTGTTTTGACAATGAGCTAATTTCCTTGAATTTATCAATCCTTTAGCAGGTCTTTATATTTCCTTAGATGGTTACGCTCATTTTACTCCTCTGTGAGACCAAAGTCTATAATATGAGTCTGATTTTGTTTTGTCTTTGAATGTTGGATTCAATGTTCAACTCTTGTTCTTTGAAATATATCAAACAGATCGGAGCTTCACCTTGGATGCCGTTGAAGGAGATGAAGATACAAAGCCTTGCTTTCCTTGCCCTTTCTGTTATGTGGATATTGAAGTTACTTCACTCTGCATCCACTTGCAAGAAGAACATTGCTTTGACTTAAAAAATGCAGTGAGTGAAATTCTCGACTTGATGTTTCCTGAGATAATTATTCTCTCTCTTTTTTTTTTTTTTTTTTTTTTTTTCTCGTTCTAGGAAAAAACTAGGTTGTTACTGATCTGGATCCTCGAGTGAAATTGAATCGTTTATTGAAGAGTGTGTGAATAATATCATGATACTTGAATTTCACATTATTGAAGAGTGTTATTTAAGCAGCCTTCAGCAACTAAATAAAACGGAGATGTAACTTGGCGTTTCTTTCATTTAGTTCACAACGTACTCTTTTTAGACCTGATGGCTGCTTTATCACTGCTATTTCAGGTTTGTCCTCTATGTGCAGCAAATCTAGGGAAAGACGTAATTGGACATTTTATGGTACAACATGCAAGCTCCTTAAAGGTATTAGTGTTGATTTTTGGTTTTTTATGTTATGGATTCAATATATTGTAGATGGGGAGAATCTTTACCTGAAGGGAAACATTTGCACTTTGCAGCATAGAAGAAAAACTCAGAAATCTGGCTTTTGGACTAGTAGTACAGCAATGCTTGGAAAGGAGCAGCCTAAACGAGGAAGCAGAGACTCGTATGAATCTGCACCCGATCCTTTACTCTCGCCGTTTATCTGCAGCTTATCCTTTGCAGAGCCTAAAGGTGTTCAGCAAGATGAAAGTTCTAGCACTGATGCGCCAGTGACTACTGATGCAAAAAGGTATTCTCCCATAGTTTGTAAAATGCGAACTGCTAACTTTTTATTATCTGACATTTAATGAGGTTTTCAGGGACTAAGATTTAATAGCATTATGAGTCTCCAACTTGTGGAAATGTGGGTAGACATGATAGTGAAACTTAATAGGTGGATATCTCTCCGTCTAGGGAGACCATTTGTGCACATTTATCGTCTATACCATTGTAGAAGGTTGACAAGAAAAACTTGGTGATTATATTGAAAATGGGATTTCTCTCTGTAAACTGACTTCCTTGTCCTTATTTTGTTTTCCGAGAGCCGAAGGTAGAAACTGCAATTATGGCTCTGATTGGTATCTTGAGTACTTGGCCCTTTCTGATAGAGTTTGTGTGATAAATACTACTATTTTGTCTTTGGAAGTTACTCAGAAACCCCCACGTAAGAATTGGCTTATTCTTGGTGTTGATTGATTGTGTTGTTTGTGCAGCACTGAGACATCATCACATAGCAAAAAAGATAATGAAGAGAGGAGGCAAAGAGCAGCATTTGTGCAACAGTTGATAGCGTCAACCATCTTCTAGGATCATCTTCGGGGCTTTACAAGTTTCAAAATCGGGAGGGCTGCTTCCATCATCTGTGCCACAGATTAGTATTAATGGTGATTATGCATGGTTTTTGGAGAAGAAAGCCACATAGATTCCACACTAGGTACTTAGAAGAGTTGTCTCTGAATGGCGAACGATTATGTCTTACTGTAAGGGCAATCTGTATTTATCTCGTATCTATATATATATATGTACATCTACTTCTAGTCAGTAGCCTGTTTAAAGGCTACTTTCTATAATCAGCAGAATGAAAATTAACCTATTAAGAAAGCTTTTACTTCACAGTTCATATGTCCGGAATTTGTTGTGCATATCTTTCATAAATTGCTGCATTTGTAGTAACCCAATCTACTTATGACATTCTGATTTAACAGCTGTATTGAAAGGCCACCAACCATCAATGGCTGGAGTTAGTTTTGTTTCCGTAGATTTTCCCGTTTGCCGGGTTTGTTCCTTTGGTTTACGCGATGGTATATTATAAATTATAGTGAACTGTACGTGAGGCATCTTTTCTCTCTACGTTTCCTTACAGTACACAACTAGTATAAGGTGAGTTTTAGCGCTGCTACTTTCAATATTCATTCCATTCACGACTCGGTTCTCAAGTATTCTGCAGCTTTATTATCCCCCCGCCTGCCATAGGAGCCCATTACCAGCCGGGTGCCTCCCCCCTGAAAGGTGGTGGATTAAATGTAATTCAAATATCTCCGGCCTTGCTTTACATGGTTTTGTTTAAGTTCTGTTATTCGGGATCATCTTGAAAGAGTCACTGTTACTTCCTCTGCAAAAATACTTGTCTGGTCACCGAGGTGGCCGAGGATGCAGCAGTTCACAGAGTATTGCTCTTCTTCGTGATAGGGCCTTCTCAAAGTTCTTCCTTGAAGGCGGCTATGCTATGGTGTATAGAGCTCTCGAGAGTTTCCCCCGGATTCCTGCAGGTTTCATAATTTGCTGATGGAGTGCCTTTCCATGCTCTTTAGTATCACTGATTGTAAAGCCTGCCGTATCCCACGTGAGTCTAATTTTGCTGCTTGTAATTTAGCATTCTAGTGTGCTTCTGTTATGTTTTTGGTTGTATTGCTATAGATGTAATTTCGTCTGCTGTTTCATTAGACGACGTTCCCCATTTCCCTGCTCCTCTTCACCTCCCCAGGTGTTGGGTGAATGCAGTTGTTATTTGTATCAAGTTCATGGTTGTCAGTGATGATTTTTACATATTCACGAAAGCTAGCGAATATGAGATAAAGTGTTCACAGTACTGAAATTTCCATCTCTAAACTTCTTGAAGTTCCAAGGAAGAGAATGATCTTGGATGTTGCAGCTACTTGGACATGTATTCAAGAAAGATGAGAAGCACATTCAAGAAACAAAAGAAAAAGCAAACAATAGTTTTCTGCCCTGTAATGGACCTTACGGTATTACGGTCCCTAATGCACTTACCATGAACAATAAGTAGAGCATATGTACTTAAGCGAAAGGTTTTGGAATCATGTTAAGTATACGGTTTGGGGAATAACAGGAAGGAATAGAAAATAGATAATTCAACAAAACTTCTTATCCTAAGTATGTGAATAAACACATGAATAATTGAGAAAGAAAAAAAAAATTATTTCCGTTACGGATTAGAAGGAACAACTAATCTTGTTACGATTATGCTCATCTTTGTCTCTGTATGCTAACAACAGTATCAGTTATTGGATTCACGCAAGAAAACACCAATATGCATGACCCCAACAATCCAAACACGCTCCCAAACCCATACTTATGTAGCTTGAATGCGATGTTTACATATTTTTCCCTTCCGAAACACTAAAAACGAAAACATGTACTACGTCGTCCATATTTCTTCAACTACAACCCTGTCATCCAAATCCAAGCACACTTCAATAGCTTGGGATCCATATGCTCTCTTATCAAAGAAATATAACAAATAAAAGTTATGTACAAGATGAGAGACGCAAGAGAAAACAAAGCCAAGGGAAATCACAAGATCAGAACCAGACATGTAGTAAAGTAAGACTAGTAACTCACCAGAGGCAATCAGAGCCTCCGGGAAGTTCAACTTGAGCACTATCCACGAAATATGGCAGCATCATGGCCACAAACGAGTAACAAGCCCATCAATTATTTAAGAGGAGAAATCCATTTCAGCTACCTTAAACCATCTCAATTTTCTCAGGTAAGGAAAAGGTTCAGGAATTTGGCTTTAGTAGCCCAACAAAAGATTAAGCCAAAGTTTTGTTGAATTATATCACCAACCAAGACATCATCGAGCTAGACTAGACATCAAAAATAAGAGAAAGAAAAACAAAACCTACAAAATATATGACATCGGATAAACCAAAGGATATTCAGTACTGTTCCCAAAACTAAACAATAACTAAGCTGAGGACACAAAGTTTTGACACCACTCAAAATGTGAGAAGAACATTAACTTTGCTGCCAGGCTCAGAGTATCAGCTTTTTTACTCAATTATGGATTGAATAACACCAGCTCCAACCGTTTTCCCTCCTTCTCTGATAGCAAACCTCATTCCTTGCTCACAAGCCACTGGAACAATGAGTTCAACAACCATCTTGACACGGTCGCCAGGCATGACCATCTTCGACTCTTCATCCTTATCATTCATGATGGTGAGCACTTTTCCAGTCACATCAGTAGTCCTCATGTAAAACTGAGGCCTGTAACCAGCGAAAAAGGGGGAATGCCGACCACCCTCTTCCTTCTTCAACACATAGACAATTGCCTCAAACTTCGTATGTGGGGTAATGGTACCAGGCTTTGCTAAAACCATCCCTCTCTGTATATCAGCCTTCTGAATACCTCTAAGCAACAACCCCACATTATCACCAGCCAAGGCTTCATCAAGGATCTTCTGAAACATTTCAACCCCAGTAACAGTGGTGCTTCTGGTCTCCTTTAGACCAACAATTTCAACTGTGTCTGTAACCTTAATGGTACCCCTTTCAACACGGCCAGTGGCCACAGTTCCACGACCCGTAATCGAAAACACATCCTCTATGGCAAGCAAAAACGGCAAATCAGTCTGGCGTTGTGGGATTGGTATGTAACTATCAACAGAGTCCATAAGCTCGTAAATCTTATCAACCCATTCATTGTCCCCTCGTTTAATATTAGGATTCGCCATCAAGGCCTCTAAAGCTAGTAAAGCAGAACCGGACACAATGGGCACATCATCACCAGGAAACTCATACGATGAAAGTAACTCACGAACCTCTAATTCGACAAGCTGCAAGAGCTCCTCGTCATCAACTTGGTCCTGTTTATTCAAGAACACCACCATGTTGGGCACACCCACTTGCTTAGCCAAGAGAATGTGCTCTTTGGTCTGCGGCATTGGGCCGTCCGCGCCGGACACGACGAGGATAGCTCCGTCCATCTGGGCCGCTCCGGTAATCATGTTCTTGACGTAATCGGCGTGACCGGGGCAGTCCACGTGGGCGTAATGGCGGCTCTCGGTCTCGTACTCGACGGTGGCGGTGTTGATGGTGATACCACGCGCCCGCTCCTCCGGCGCGGCGTCGATTTCGTCGTACTTCTTGGGGGCGCTCCCTCCCATGGCGGCCAGGGCCATGGTAAGGGCTGCAGTGAGGGTGGTCTTGCCGTGGTCGACGTGGCCGATTGTGCCGATGTTGACATGGGGTTTCTTTCTCTCGAATTTCCCACGCGCCGCCCGGATTGTGAAGGACCGGTGGTGGCGCGTGGGGGTCACGGTGGTGACTGGCGCGAGGTGGAGAATGGTGGAGGGGTTGATGAAGGAAGACGAGAGATGGGTCAGTCTCGAAGTTGGTCTAGAGGCTAAAGCGGTGGAGGTTGAGGGAGAAGAAGAAGAGGGTGAAGATGGGGAGGCATATGGGTATACAAGTTTTGTGGAAGCTGAGGCTGCAGCTGAAGAAATCGCCATTGGAGAGTAGCTTAGAGCTTTAGCTTCTCACAGAGAGAAGAGAAAGATAGAGAGAAATGGTGGGTCTTGGAGATGGGGATATGGAGATGAGTGTGTGAGTACTGTGTTATCTTTTTGGGAGATAAAACAGGGCCTCATATGGGAGGCTCTATCCATTTCTCTGCCTCGGAGTTTTGGAGGGACTAGTCAAGTGGGTCACCTGAAGGGGTATGGTGTTTCTGTGCAACAACATTTGGATGATGACACGTGTAAAACTAGATGTTTCCACGGTATTTTATGTGGTAGGGACAATGGAACTCTAGGTTTTGACGTGGAAACACCGAGGCCGTGAATTTATATCCTACGTTCCCACCGAGAAGTTAGAATCATGATTAAAATATTACGGTAATATCGCGATAATATTTGTATTTTGAAATCTCAATATTAACATTAACATAGAGTGAAAAGATATTTTTTTGTGTATATGTGAAATATTCATAAAATGTTAATAATATCAAAGATATATTGGGAATATATTGATATTGGTAAAATATCGGTAAAAAATGAATTAATATGAATAATATTTTTGAATATTATCGCGACAATGTCATTGACGTTTTGAAATGTTGACAAAAATATCGATTTTTTTTCTTTTTTTTTTTTAATAGAAAATGGTAGTAAAGAATACAAAAATAAATCATAATTCTCTCTCTACAGTTTATCGACAAAGTTTTGGAATTAATTGTATTTAATGAAAATATTTGCACTACTCGTATTTATTATTTTACAATCTCTACAAAGGATTCTCATAATCTTTGAAAGAAATTTTAGACCAAGACGAAAATTTCTCTTATACTTTCAACCTTATTGAAACTCGTTTTGGTATTAGATGTATTTAAACTATTCTATATTATTAATGATTTTTATTTATTTTCAATGTAATTTAAAAGTAGTTGTAATTTGTAAGATATTTATATGAGATATATTAAATAAAATTATGTGATATATATTCTGATTTTAAAATTATTTTAAAAAAATAAAATTCGATCGCTTTTCTACTATATGCGTATATTTTATTATCTTATAAAGTATAAACAAGTTTTGTTTTTAATAAAAATTTGTATAAATTATGCAATATCACTTATTTTAGAATTTTTTTAGAATTTGCCTTGAAAATTTTGAATTTTAAGATAAATTTTAGCATTTTTTCAAAATATTTTCAATATGAACAATATTAATAAAATAAAATATCTACATTGACACCGTCATTTTAATAATTGATGAGAATAAAAGAGTTTTGGGTTACATTGTGGCCAACTAAAATATTAGTAAACCCTATTGACAATACTTTTGTTTTGGGGGAGATATTGATAGGAGTTACTCAAGAAAAAATTGAAGATGAAATAAGATGGAGATGGTGATATGAGATGGTGTTATCAAATAGGATTGTCTAAACATAATTTTATGGATACCCGTCTAGAGCTTTTAGTTTTAGTGCCTCAATTTATTTGTTATCCTCGCTTTTGGGTTGTATTTTGACTTTATATTTTATTTTTTCTTTATTTAATATATTTAGGGGTTTGCGGTGCCAGAACTAGTTTTCATCAATTGGTTGGAGTAATTTCATCGTAGATGATAGTGAGGTCATATGAGAACTTCGTCTTTAGTGTTGTTAATTTCTTTCGTAAACAGAAGGTATCCACAATTTCTTTATGGGCGATTTTTATTTTCCATTCAAGTGAGAGGGTTGTAAACTTTTCAGAAAGTGCAAAGAAATGGAATATACTAAACTAGCACAAAACATTTTTCCTATTAACTCGAATGGTTATTATTTGTCTAATAATGAGGGCCTTAAAAATGAGGACACTGACTTTCGTCCACGATCTGAGTCAAGAGTCCTTAAACGAAATCATTCACATTCAACAACTTGGTGGCTCATAGGAAATGAAATCGACTGATTGTGATTTCATCCGTTGTGGTTGCCCCACAAAGCAAATTTCTTCTTGTTCCACGTATTTGATTCAGGTACTCTAGTCTCTGGAGAGAACATAGCCAAGCTCCAAAACCCACCACAGAAAATAATTGTAGAAAGAAGAGACTAGCTTAGAAATAAACGAATATTCCAATTACAGAAGAAGCTTTAATCTATCAAGTTTTGCTGAATAGGAGAAAATGCAATGCTCTAATTATCTAGTACACAAAACACAGACAAAAGATGTTCCTTTCAACATACTATTTGAAATCCAGATCAGAGTCGATCATAAGATCGCCAGCATGCTTTTCAATCAACATAGATAAAGGAGAACAATATTACTTGAGATAAAAAGCCCTTCAACTGTTACAAAGGATATTATTAGTTTAGTTTCTTATGGAGCACAAACATGCTGCTCATATTGAAACAAAGAAAATCAGAAGCATACTAGTATAACTGATACAAAGAGAATCAATTATCTGTACAAGAATATATAGACTCGTAAACTTCTGATTGATTCGTGTCGAACCAAATTTTGTTTTTGATCTGTAGGTAAGGTAGGGGTAGGCAAACTGATATTGTACAGGTACTTGGATTATCATAACGTGTCTAAACCTCAGTAGTAAGAATGTAGTGGATCTTCAAGCTCAAACTTGATCTACTTGACAAGAATGACTCTTCCAGGGCAAAGATTTCTAAGCAATAATTTCCCAATACTATAGCCATATGTGTAACATGCCTGGTTTTCAAGTAAACATGGTTGATCACTCAAGAAGCATCCAGCAGGGAACTTTTACAAACTAGAGCCACACCCTTCTCCATGTTATCAACGGGTCAGTATCTTCAAGCTTTCTAGAAGATCGAGCAATTCCATTTTCTGGTGAAGTAGAATTATTGGCGTGTCATCATGCACCTCGGTTGGGGACATGATGTATCTTATAGCTTCCAATTCAAAAAGAGACAAAATTTTGCAAATTTTTAGACTCGTGCAATTTACAGTCAGGAATCTTCACCTTATATATTTCCAAAACCTTTTGACGGGTGACTGGTGAAAGTTCCTTCAAAAGATGTGATACTGCTGATTCATGCTTCTTCTTGAGCTCATCTAGCTCCTTTTGCTGCTTCACCAACATATTCTCAAGTTTCTCAGCAATGATCTTAAAGCATACTGAATTCATATCCTGTAGAGTTATACAATTCTCTTCAGATGGAGTGGCTCCATTACGAGGAGATATCTCATCAGCAGCATCTTTTCTATCAGTACTTTGCTGATCAGCTGGAGCACCAGCTTCCCCCTCTTCATGGCCAATATCAACCCGCACAATGATATCCTCTGGCCGTTTAAGTAACACAGCACCATTTCGATTATCTACATCCTTTTGGCTACCAGGACACACGTCATTTTCTTCAGTCAAGCTATCCCCAGTTCTAACCAAATTCCCTGGAGAAGACAAGTTTGAAGGAGCAGATGTCATTGGAGAATTTCCACCAACTCCTTTGGGGGAGTCAGACCAATACTTCCGGCCAGAAGGTAATCTTTCCAAAGCAAGACTTTTGAAAGGGTTACACTCAGTTGTCAAGGGGGAAGCACCATCCTTATTTTCAGGGGCACAGCTATCTAAAGTTGGAATGTCTTCATCAGAATTATCTGCAGAAAGATCCTCGGGTGTCCATTCTGGAAAATTTTGACGAATTTCAGAGTCAATCATTTCAGCAATTGTTGAAACATCTTGATCTGTCAAGTCCAACTCCTCAACCATTTCACTGGCAACTGAAATTGGTGTGTCTGCTTCTGTATCAAATGGGAAATGAATATTTCGAACATGACCTGGATCCAAGGAAATTTTCTGTTAATGTACTAGTACATGTACGTTGGCTGAAATTAAATCAACTGGAGAAAGAGAGTAACCTGAAGAGTCTGCTATTCGTAGTTTCAGAAATAGTTTGTTGACATCTTTCCGCTGACCTTGCACTGTGAAATCTATACTTGTCTCAACAGAATCCTTGAGCATTCCAATATCATCCTGATGATGACTCCCTTCTGCATTTGATTTGTCAGAATTACCAGAGTGATGACTTTTGTGTCTAAGAGAACGAGAAACACTTTCATCCTCATCTGGTTGGAGAAATGGATCCATTAAAAGTTCCTTGGCAGGCAATCGATCAGAGACTTTTGCAATACATTTTTCAATAAATAATTTAACTCCAGGATCTTTCACTTTTGCCAATGATGCTGGCTTTATTCCCTTCAAAAAGGAAAGAAAAAGTTTCAGGCATCAAAAGGAAAAAAAAAAAAACAGCTATTGCATTACAGATGATTCCAGCAACGGGTAGTTGACGAGCAATGGTGTTAATTTTAGAACCTTCTTTTTTCTTTCCCCTTAAGAAGAGATATTCCCAATATATTGAAGAATTTTAGTATTGTGGTTTCATATATTTTCTCTAGATTTAATTTTCAATCAACTTAAAACGAGTACGATAGATTGCAAGATTCTACCAATCAAGATATTGGTCTCGATTCACAGAAATTTAAAATCAATACTACTAGAAAAGGTACACTGTCTCCAAAAATTAACAACCTTTTAAGAACAAAAAAACACTCTCGTATATGGTCACGCAAAACAAATAAATTTGTCACACCAACAAAAGCAAACTGCATGGTAAATTAAATGAGCAACATATGAAGCCCTTACTGATGTCACTTTCTTGAATATTTGAGCGGCATTGGCACATTCAACGTATGGATACTCAAATGTAACCAACTCTAGCAGGCACATGCCAAAAGCATAAATGTCCACAAGTTCATTGTATTCCTCTTCATAAAGCTCTGGTGCCATGAACTCCGGAGTACCTAAATCACAACAACCACGCCATCACGTTCTTACTCCAACAATAAGGATGCAGTGGTACAAGTTCTCATCCGGATAGAGGAAAACAATAGTAATAGTAACAAAGAAAGCTTACCAATAACACTGTGAGCTGAACGAGCCTGGCGAAGAATGGCAGCCAGTCCTAAGTCACCAATTTTCACCTCACCTTGGTTTCCATTGACAAAAATGTTGTCACACTTAAGATCTCGATGAATGACAGGTGGGTCGTGACTATGAAGATACAAAAGGCCTTCCAAAACCTGCCTGGACCATTTCTTCAACGCCCTCAAGTCAACGTTCTTATGTTTCTTCCGGTATCTAAAGTAAAACACAATTTTAAGGTGAGCAATAGCAAAAGCCTGATGAAAGTCGAAACTGACTAAAACAATTAAACCAAGACTCACTGCCGTAATGTTCCAGAAGTAAAAATCTCCGTGATAAAGTTGATATTCTCATTCCTGGTATCGACCCAAGAATTGTAAAACTTTATGATGTTCTTGTGCTTCAAAGTCTTGAGTAGATGAACTTCCGAATAAAGGCGTTCCAAATCCTCTGAGTGGCGTAATAGATCTGCCACCCTAACCTGATTCCAAGCTACTTCGATGCCTTCCAATTCGTCAAATGCCCGATATCTTAGTTCCCACATTTCCATCAAGGACACACATATCTTCAAAAAACACAGGGTCTCAATTGAATCCATACATGATTTATTCATGATGCTTGATAACAATTCCTATGCTACTAAATTCAAATATAACATAATAAACACCAAAAGGATACACTTTCTTGAAAGCCCCCTTTCCTAGAACCTCTTTATACTGCAAATCGCCATTTCAATAAGGGTATTTAGAAGGGGGGAAAAAAAAAAGCCGTCGGTCAGAACATCAATATAAACCAACCCAAAATTCAAATTCCATAAACATGAATACCATTCTGAACGAAAAAGAAACATACATAATTAAAAGAAAAGACAGGAGCAGCTATTAATTTAGACAAAATTAAACAAACCACGGCACTCACCGAATTTAATTAATTAATTAAAAAATCGAACAAAAACAAAATTCATAACCATTTTTCTATTTAAGAAAGTGGGTAAAATTAAATTTAAGCACTGACCCGACCGTACCGACCAGTGGGATCAACCTCAACGAACTCAGCATCAGAGTCGTCCGGGTCTTGCTCCGACGACGAATCTTGCGGCATTCTCAACCTTCTGAAACACTAAAACACCAAAAACCCAGATCAGAAAAACCCTCAAAATTCGATCAGTAAGATCAAAAATGCGAAACCTGAGTCGAACCAAATTGGTGTCATACGTTTCCGAATCGAATCCCAACCCGAACCGAATATGAACCCGAGAGAGGGAACCGGATTCGAAGATCCGGGTGATAGTGGGGGGGAAGCCAAAACGACAAGAAAGAAGAAGAAGAAGAAAATGGTGAAACAGGGGAGAGTGGTTGTTCTAAAATGGCAAACACACACGGTGCAAATTATTCAACTGAGTGTTGTCTCTCAAAAGGTCAACACTGGGTTCATGCTAGCCACGTGGGTGCTTGAGAAGGGTTCCACCATTTCCGGAGTCAATGGATGACGTGGCTAGATCTGGTTGGAGAATTTGTATGAGGATCCAAGGGGGGGGAGAAAATGAAATGATTGTCAACGTCGTTTTTTTGGTTTGTTGTCGTTTGTAAATGTCTGTCGTCATTACGTTTTGTTGTAAGTCAAATTATTATTAGTGTACAACGTTTAGTATTCGCCGGAAGTGAAAAAAAAAAAAAAAAAAAAAAGGTGACTTACAAAAGTTAAAATATTTGCCTGGAAAGCATATGATAACACGTCACTAGTGGTGGCTGTAGGCCCAAAAAAAAAAAGCTAATCAATTCTGCGCATTGCTCTCTCTATTCTTTAGCTTGGGAGTCAATTGGCCATGCTCAACTTTACTTATTATAAGCATGCCAGAGCTGATATTTTAGGATGGTGTTCGTCTCCTGTTTCACTTTTTAATGAGTAATGGACTGTAAAGCTTTATTTATATCCTTTGGTGTATATGCAATGTGGCAGACCCAAAATTTTATTTCGAGGCATAAATGAAAATTGAACTTTCAAATTAGCATAAACAACAGTTCAATGAAGGTTTGTGTACTCAAAGGCATTTCAAATTTAATCTCAAACATGTGGATCAAAATCTATTATGCAAAGTTGCTGTACACGCTTTCTGATGCTCTATTATCATAATTTTCTCCTTCGTGGAAGGAAAGTGATGATATAAGATAAAAAAAAATACATTGCTTATTACATAGCATATGTGTATATTTCAAAAATAAATAAAGATAACGAGTTAAAAGAACGCTATAATCTTGTACTAAAAATTTATAAATTTTTTTTTTTTTATCTTGAGTTGTAAGCCCAACCCATGCCACGTAGCCAAATGTCAGTCTTTCGCCTTTGGATGTTAAATAGTACTGCTCATTTTATTTGACAAAAAAATAGATGTGGCACATATCACAAAAAGTTATATACTCAGTGAGAAGAACTCGTTTGGATTAAATAGCAGTGCTAAAAACTTACATGATATCACAGTCATGTGTTTCAACTATTTCTTAGTTTTAAAACAGGATTATATTATTTAAAATTATACGGTTAAAAATAATGTTATATCACTTAAATCAATTTTTAATGCAGAATTTTAATGTCCTGACTTTTACTCTTTCAAAAACAACAATGTAAACCTTATCTATGGATGACAAAACTTACGGAAAATGCAAAATAAAACATGTAGACATATATAGTCACACCGATTCAAAATTCACATGTATTCAATACAAACTCATGTTTTTTCAATTTTAATAAGTAGCCTAATATAATACAACAATGGCTAGTTGTTAAAACTACTAAATTTTAAGAAGCAAACAATTTTTTTTTTTTTTTTTAACAAAAGATAAGGAAGACAGTAATTTAGAGAGATAAAAAAAGATACAGAGAAATACTAATCAATTCATAATAGAAATAGAGAATGCACGGATCAGAGAAATAACTAAAATCTAACTTTTAGATGGAAAGAACTATAGCAATCCAAAATTTAACAGAATTATTATACTTATAACTATTACAATAAATATCTTTAATGTGACTCGCCAGTGTACATGAGCGAAACTAGCGAAGGATAAAATGAAGCCAGCAATATTCATACTAGTATAGATTGCAAATTACTTATACCAATTCAAATAAGCTGATACCAAATATAACAATCATATACGGTAATAAATCGATTGTTAGTTAATTAAGTGATCGTAAAAACTGAACTGGTACTTAATTATTGGTTTTTAGTAGGGGGTGGTAATATAAGTCATAATACAATAACACGACTCGAAATCCGCACGATTAATTGAACCTGCTTGACACGAAATTGATTCGAATTGACACGATTAAGTAATTTTTTAATAAATTATACTAAATAATTATTTTCAAAAAAATATTTTTTTTATGAATTTTTTGCAGATAAAATAAAAAAACATAAAACTAATGAACTAGTTTCTTTTATTATAGTAAAACTTAATTAAAAAAATAGAGTAAACTAACAATTATATTAGTTATATACGTTATGACTCATCAATCTGCACGTCATTTTTATTAAACAAGTGACACGTAGATTAACCTATTAACAACACGATTTAATTAGGTTAAACATGACACGACATATATTGTCACCCTTAGTCTTTAGTGCTTGCATATATCACAACACTAACCGGAGTTTTCACACCAACTAATCTAGGCCTCTGTCTTTTGGCTTTTGGAAAGTGGTTGTTTCTCTTATTCCTCTTCTGGATGTGTGGTTCTCTCTGTCCTTTCCTGGGGCTTTACACTACTTTCTTCGTAACCATTGCTAATGCCTTCCTATTGTACCTTAGGTTCTTTAGTGGCAAGTTATGTAACAGCGCCTTGCATTGTAGTCTTGTCTATGGTCTCCATAGAACAAGAGAAATCAATGTCTTCCAAGTTGATCCCATAAGTTAACCCATCGATTCTTGCATCTTCCCAGTCTCTTTTTTCGTCCCCAATAAGGAAATAAAAATCTGTTGCATGCTCCGGAAGTTTAATTGTACTCTTCAAAATTTACTCTCTAGAACACAATTTTTATTTTTGTATTGCACCACTCTCTAAGTCTAATAATACACCTTTTCTTTTTCTTTTTTCTTTTTTCTTTTTTTTTAAATCACGTGACACAGTGCAATGCAATTATTTGTGAAAGAGAAGCCGCTGAAGTGGCACATGAGTCACCCGACTGACTGTCCTTCAAAAGGTCAACATTGGGATCATGCGAGCCACGTGGGTGCTTTAAATGGGTCCTAACATGAGATTATTATCAATTTCTCATACTTCAAAAGAAAATGGATTTACATAATTATCAAAAAAATAAAAAAATTTGCTAGACGTAGGGCTGTTTGGGTAATTTAGGTGGAAAAAGAAAAAACAAGACGAAATTTAAGAATAACTTAATCTTCTCCTTGTTTGTTTGGTAATAATTTATTAGAAATTTTATGAGTACGATTTTCCAAGTTTTAAGTGAAATGTCTTTCTCTATGTCGTCCGATTAAATTTCCTTTTCATCTGTTCTAAATTATGAATAAGTTGTGTGTTTGTTAACTTTGTTTTTAACTTCATGATCTTTCTCTATATAGACCCGTAGCGTCACGAGATTTAGAATTTTATACGATATAATTTTCTATTCATTGTAGGTATATAAATTTGCTAAACTTATATATATATATATCTATTCGCCAAACTACTATTTCTTAGACATATTCAGGCAAATATGTATATATATATATAGGTTGCCAATCTAATACGTATTTTTTTTTATCTATGAGTAGGTATTTTTTTTTTAGCCGTTGGATCACCATTAAATGGTGATCCAATGACTATAATTAAATGCATGAAAAAATATACATTATTAATGCTTTTTCTCTTTCTTACTTTTTACAATAAAAAAATATACATGCTAAATTTTCATTGATAAAATTGATACTTATGCATAAGTAAAAAAAAAAATACTTACTAAATTAGTGCGTATAAACATACTTGTTGAACATAATATGTAGTTTTTGAGCGCAGCAAAGCAGAGTCTATTTACTGAAAACAGCTAATTGGGCAGACTGGTAGGGCCAGTCCATTGAGAGTCTCATGCACAAAATCCGGTTGCGTAAAATCAAATTACAAAGATATCTCAATTTTATCCTCTCAGGATAATAATAATAATAATAATAATAATAATAATAATAATATTACGGAAAGATAAGAGGATTAAAATCAAAAAACATTATAGGCTGTCAAAAAAGATTATGGACTCGGTAAGGGAATAGTTGGTAACTACGGACTAAAATCCATCATTGTCCACGTACATAACTAAACTCAGAGCAGTGAACTTCTTATTCTCAATCTTATTTATAGTCTCTCCATATGATTACATACAAAGATAATATTTATAAATGTATTAATTGTCAAAACCAAGAAAATTTATCTATACCAATTCGGCAATTCACGTTGGACAGTCTCCACTCAAAAAAAAAAAAAAAATCACATTGGATAGTCAAAGATATTTCTCCATCTCTTTTGATTAATAATTATCCGTTTCCTTTTTCAGTCAGATAGACACATTTAATCATGCTTATAGCAAAAACAACTCAACTGCCACTGATTGCATCTCTAAGGGACCCCAATTTTTTTTTTTCCCCTTTTTTTCAAGTTCAGTTTGTGCTTTTGTTCATCAATATTGAATATGTTGAAACCAAACTCTTCATTTATTGTGAATTTTTAGCCATAACAAACACTCTAACGTTTGAACTTTAAAGTCATATAAAAGAATTCAAACCTCCTGATTGATTGCTTTCATAAAAAATGGCACATGGAATTTATAATTAAGCTACATTGCATAAAGTATGAAAATCTAATTGTGTGAACACCAATTGAAAGTTTCCCTAATACATTTCTAAATTCAATTTTCTGGAATAACATATCAATGAACTATGATATAAATAAAATCATTATCTAATATTGGTATCTTAATTTATGTCCAACCAATAAATTGATCGTACATGAAATGATTAAGTTAAAAAAATAGTGAAATATATTATTAATAGCGTGACGTCAATTTATTTAAACTGGACAAAGACTATGAGAATTGAGTAGCCATAATAACTAGATTTTGAATGTAAATTGTTAAAAGCAAAACTATGTTGTTGTCCTTTTCTCTCAACTAAATTGTTTGTCAGTAAAATCAACTAAGATGGATTCTAAACTCTAAATTATCTCAGCTTGTTTTCTTTTTCTTCTGAATTTTCTTTTCTCATTGTTTGTTTTCCTTTTCCTAATCTATTAATCTGCAAAATTGTAACTTTCTATCTTAGAGAAAAGGGAAAAAAGAAACAACCTTCTTGATTGAACCAGAGAAGCAGAAAAACAGAAGGTTGGACCAGATCTGCAGCTAAAAATTAGATTCCTTTGTGAAACTGTTAAACTCATGCACACAAACTTATGAAACCATACTCATTCAAACAATAAAAAATTAGCTATACACACCTTGGAAAACCAAATATCCAGCTCTTAGTATCTCTCTCCAGTTCTTTCTTTAATAGTTTTGACTGGTCTGGTCATGTTTTACCCCCCCATTTCATGTGCTGTCATGCTTCCAAGGAAGAATCCATCTGTTTCTTTAGAAAAAACCATGCTACAAATCTGGTGAAAAAAAATGGCTTTTCTTCTTTGCTTTTTTAACCATGCATTGAAAGAAGAATATTTTTTATAAGCACGTCAGAACCAAAACCACATCGGATTCAAAAAAGCTGTCCTGTTGAAAAGCAGCAATATTGTATTATAGGGTTATCAATTATGGAAGTAATGTGGGGGAAACAAAAGAAAATAGACAAAAAAGAAATGAGTAAAGAATATCCAGGTAAGAAATGGTAAGCAGAGTTGCAGATAATTGAATAAAAAAAGGTGGTTATTCACTCACTCTCACTCACTGCCAGTTTGGAATAATATTTTAATTCCATGAATGCTGCCAAGAACATATCTGGCACCATCTGTGACTCGATTCATCTTGTGACTAAGGCCTCTCACTCTCCCCATGTTATAGATTTCCCTCTCACACTTTCAATTCTCCTCCAAATTTTCTCGTCCTCATCTTCTCAGGCACTTCTTCTTCCTCCTCCAAACTTGACTTTTCCCCATTAAATCATCTCATTGAGACATTTCATCAAACACAAAACCATGCAAGACCCTATTGGGATTCCTGCTTGTTTTTCGTCAAGTGAGAAGCTAAGTGATGATCCAGCAGCTGTAACAAGGTCAGGCCAAAGTGTTGTTATGTCCATTTACAGAACCAAGCTTACTGATCGCTGCCGCCTAATATCAGTCACATGGTGCAAGAATCTACTACTCCATGGCTTATCAGTAGCAGTAGAAGGCCCAGATGGAGAGAGCCAGTACACCTGCAAGGTGGAGCTAAAGCCATGGTACTTCTGGAGGAAAAATGGGTCAAAGCGGTTTATAGTTGACAATAAGCCAGTTGACATTTTGTGGGACCTCAAGAACGCCAAATTCAATGGTGAAACAGAGCCAAACTCAGAGTACTATGTTGCAGTGGTTTGTGACCAAGAAGTGGTGTTACTTCTCGGTGATTTAAAGAAAGACGCTTACAAAAAAACTGGTTGTAGGCCATCTTTGATCGACCCCATATTGGTTTCAAGGAAAGAGCATGTATTTGGGAAGAAAAAATTCTCAACCAGAGCCAAATTCCATGAAAAGGGTAGGCTTCATGAGATCTCAATAGAGTGCAGGAACAGAGCTGTGGTCAACAACAATGGCAATTTCCCCAGTGGGGTTGAGCCAGAAATGGAGATCAGACTAGATGGGCATCTTTTGATTCATGTCAAACACCTTCAATGGAAGTTTAGAGGTAATGAATCGATTCATGTCAACAAGTTAAGAGTAGAGGTTTTTTGGGATGTTCATGATTGGCTATTCAGCCCGGGTTTAAGGCATGCTTTGTTTATCTTCAAGCCAGTTATGTCGTCTTCTACATCTTTATCATCAATTTCATCGTCGTCGTCTTCCTCTCCACCATTATCGTCGTTGACATCAACTCCATTGTCGTCTCAGACAGGGAGTTCAGGGTTATTAGAGAGCTTAAACCCAAGTGGGTCATCAGAGTTTTGCTTGTTTCTTTATGCTTGGAAAGTGGAATGAATGAACAAGACTTATATCTCAAAACGACTCGTCGTTTATTCCACAAACAAAACCAGAAGCAGAAGCAGAAGAAGAAGAGAGAAGCCAGATTGGTTAATTGAGAAGGTGGGTCCCAGTGGAGAAGGAGCTTATTTGGAAGAAAAGATACAGGCCAGCTGGGACTGGGAGGAGGGGTTTGATCAAGTGGGCATGATTGGAAAAGACAGATTGTGTTTACATACATGCCCTCAATAATTCAGTTCTTTTCTTCCATATCCAGAGGCATCTTCCCATCTGTTTTTATGCATGGTATATAAATTTAGTCTTTCTTCTTTCTTTCTTGAACTGATCTCGATTATTGAGCAATAAATATATTTAAAAAATTGTATCTACCCAATATGTATGTTCCCCAAGTTTTTTTAATTTTTATTTTTGAATATACAAATATTATGAAATGTTGATGATATGTTCCATGCGTCACGGCATGTCGTATTTGGCATTAAAAAAATGCTGATTCATGTGCAGCGGGGAAGGAGGTTGTTAATGATAACGGGTTCACTACTCCAAGAGCTCATGGTTTTGCAAAGGCAAAATGAAAATTACTATTCTAGCATTACTCTTTTCCTTTTATTACGACAATGCATGTAGTTAAACGACAAAAAAGTAAGAGTCATTCTAACAAGGAAATTCTGTCATTCATAACTGTAAATTGTGAATTTTCATATTCTGTAAAGTTTTATTCAGAATTGTGCTTTGGTCAAAACCTGTGTGACACATTAAGCGAGTCGTAAGAAGCATTGCATCCTAAGCATAATAAATTCACATATAATGGTGGACTTTATTACACTAACTAGCGTGAGAATTAGTTAGTAATACTGAGAATGTAATATGTTGATAGTGGTTTTAATTTATGTTATTACATTAGTAAGTGAGTAGTTGATCAAAGCTTGCATTTTTATTTTTTTGCTAATTGATTAAATATTACACGAAATGTGTTATTTTTTAAAACTATAATAAAATTTATATATAAATTGACTTAATTAGTATTCGAATGCTCACGTACTCCCATATTCCCAAAAATCCTAAGAATCTTGTACCAATTGAGATAGAAAGGCTCTACCAATTGAGATAGGAAGGCTCTGAAGTTACTTCCAAAGAATGATGTATTTTGCTGAATAAGAATTTTGTCCCTTCGCTTAAATTCGGGATGGAGTGACTGAGAGTGAGCACGAATGAGATTATTTTAGAATAACAAGTTGTTACGTTTCACACATTGTGAAGGCGTTTCTTAGTGAACATCCCAATCTTGTGAGCTAATAGTCACATTAGGAAGTGTCCTTTTTCTATACTCCAAAATAGTATTTTACTCGATAAGAAATGTTAGTAGACCATCTCGTGCTAGATGTGAACATGCAATAAAAAGGTTCATTCAACTAAATAAGAACATAAAATATTTCTGTGACAAGAACGAGAATATATGTAATATAAATATCCATGTCAAAATCACTATGAGCAACAATAAAAAAATTACATAAGAAAAAAGTCGTATAAAATGGCCGAACCAATGACGTAACCAATCTAAAATTAACGATGACCCCAAAATTTATTGCTTCGTACCATCGTGATAATAGAATAGGCCTTGAACTACAATGATATAGGATAACATCTCGTTCTTTTTTAAGAACATTCTGCTGGCACACGTACCATTCCCATAGGTAAATACTAAAAACTCGGTGAAATCAAATGGCCTTTTGTTTTGTTGAACCCAGCTACTACCAATCCAAGGCATATAATTGACCAAATCACTTTGCGAAAAAAAAAAACTGCGTGCCTTCATTTTGGTCCAAAACCACTCGGTGTAATGAAACAAAAAATATTCTTGTTTTCCTGTATAAAATTTACAGTTAGCCATGAGAAAACACATAGCTGCGCGCCTTCATTTTGGTCCAAAACCAAACCACTTTGCGAGGAAGAACTTGTTCTTTCCACGGGATGCATCGGGATTTGCTTTAGCTGGTGGTGCTGACGGACCTTGGGAGCTTGGTTTTTCTACAAGGGAAAATGACGTCAAAGGCTATTAGGATAAAATGTTGGAACAAAACTATAGTAGTACGAAAATGTTGTAACAGCTATGATGCTCTAGCAACACAAGAACTTGTCATTTAGCAAAACGAAAAGGAGGGGGAAAAAAAACACGCACACTCAAACACATGAATTTGTTGTTAGGATTAGAGAGAGAAAAAATAAAGATGAAACTTCACGGGTTTGTTTGTCACCATACATCTCTAGATGATATAAACATGTGGGGAAAATGGCTTAAGATGTAAGAGAACATGCTATAACCTGATTTTGGTGAAACCTTGTTAGTTTTTGCATCATATTTATTGTCTGTATTTTGTATGATTGCTTCACGGTGATGAATAGAGGGTGCTTTTCTCTCTGAATTCTTATGCGCCGCATGCTCCTCACTCTCGTGGCCACCTATAACATGAGGATTAAGACCAAACGAGAGAAAATAAAAAAAAAATAAAATAGATGCTTAGTTTCAAAAAGAAGTTATATATTTATAATTATAACAGTCCTATACATGAAAGAAAAATAATAACACTCCAATACATGAAAGAACAATAAAAGTGATAATAAATTAATGATGTTCAAGAGTGCACAGTAACCTCAAGAAACAATTCATAAGCTGTGTTTAAGATGGTAGAAACTATAGTTATAACCTTGATTGCAAACCAACAAGTACGCTGAATAATCTGTAAACACTTGTATCACAGCCCACTAAAGAGGGGTTCAAGAGCAGCCAAATAAACAAATTAACCAAACTTACAGGGTTTCAACCCTGGTCGACACAAAGAACACCAGCATTACCATTAAATCAACAAGATTTAGAGCGAAAACATAAATACTTCAAACAATGAAAATGAGACTGTATGTCCAAAACCAAATAATTAAAAAAAAGAAAAAAAAAGGAAAAAAAAGAAAAGAAAAAGAAAAACCAATTTCATCATGTTTTGCCTGAACTAGAGTAAAGTGGTAACACCACAGTTACACTGCCAAATCAGGTTTTCAATGTCAAGTTGCCAACCAAAGAGCGACAGATGCAAAACTAATCAATGGTTTCAATTGCAAACAGCAGTACTTATTGCAAGCAACATAAAATTTAAAGATATTTTCATAAGAAAGTGCAGAGATATCTTACTCTTATTAGGTGGTTTCCCATAATTCTGCCGCAATGCTTCTAAAAAGGCATTGTCTCTTTGATCTTGGATCACTGACAGGAAGAACCGAGAAACTTGGATACTTCTAATCATGATGCATGTATAAGTTAAAACTGTTCACTGGGATTAGCAAGAGAACTTACATTGATCAAAAAGGGTGTTTCTGTAATTTGGGGTTGAGCCAACTAACAGCAACTGAACTGCCTCTGCATCTCTTGCCATAGAATGCTGACTAGGTGAATTTAGATTCTGAGTGTCTAACAGGATAGCTGCAAGCTGCAATATATGAATGAGTGAGAATCCAACCCAGAAGGAGGTAATCGTTTACGAGTGGGACAAATTCTAGCCTTTGTGATTCGCAAAAATTAACAAAATTTACCAATAGTTTCTTCAGTACGGGGGTCTGAAGTAGATCATAGGCATCTTCACAGTAATTATCAGTAAGAATAGTGCACTGAGACCCAACCTAAAAACATCAATGAACTTAAATTAGTTTCTTTGAAAGTTTATACTTTATATCCTCATAATCCCTCTAAAATCTCAAGCTCAATATCAACCACATGCAATAGGCATGTAGCCATACAAACCTCGCCATTGATTCTAAGAACATCCTGCCCAATCACTATCATGCTTAATTTCCCTGCCATCATTAGACCTTCCAAATCCACCTGATAAGTCAGAGTTACAAAGTCAATAAGCTATTCATACAATTCATGATGCCAAGACAAGATAAAAGACAGACTTTCTAACTCTGTCTACTTATGTCACCATAAAATTCCACAGTGGCCATGCCATACTGCAACTCCACCCCAAAAGTGACATGAATTTTGGTCCCAAATGCAAGAAAAAGTCACAAATAAAGCAAAATCCAAAAATCTTTCTTCTACCAAGGCGCTTTCTCCAGTCCATTTCGGAAGCATATTATATACGAAATTCTCTATTAAGAATCACATTATAACTTCCCCAGTAAACAAAATAGATTTAAAAATAAAAATTCCGAATTCTTTTATGAAAAAACATGAAGCATAAGAATATGAGAGGCAACAAAGAAGTACTTCATTAGCAAAGAGCAACGAGTTGGCATCAAGGCCAACGTGGTAGAAGAGCCAAGCAGCCTGTCGTTGCTTCCACATTGTCTCTCTCTTAACATTCATAACCGGAACCATAACACATTCGTTTCGATCATCACCTTTCGCCTTACGATCCTTTCTCACCCTGTTCTCCAATAGCCAAGCGTAACATATGGCCGCCACCATTGAACTCGTACCTGCATTTTTGCAACAATCTAAGAAACTCAAACAAAAAGTTCAATCAAAATTTCGTTTTATTCATCTCATTTCAAAGCTACTCAACTGTTCGAAGGCCCGGAAAGTATAATCTTGGCCTTAGCATTAGCACCACCTCCCAAGATTTTCCCAACCTTAATCCTCCGCTCTTTGAGGAACCCATTAAGGCCAAGCTCCCGAATTTCACCGGATTCCGAAGGCAACCCATTTGAGCTGAGCTTCGAGGCAATCTTCTCCACTGAGCAAGTCGACGAAGACACGGACCTCCGCTGGGCCGACTCAATGAGGTTTTTGGGCGGAGAGAGCAAATGGGTCTCCGTCAAAAGTGTTATTGGGCCGCTCTGAGAGCTCCGACCGGAAGGGGTTGGGATCCCCTGCGGCCCAGGCGAGGAGGGGTCAGTCTGGAATCGGGACTTCCGGAGCAGAGAAGGGCGAGAGAGGAGGGTGGGGACTCGAGGTTCGGGTTCGAAGTTTTGTTGGGGTGGTGTTGGTGTGGTGGGATTGGAGGGCTTGACGATGTTGGAGAACCAATTGTGGACCACCGAAGCAGGGGATAATAATTCGGTAGGGGAGCCCGGCGCTGGCGAGTCGCCGGTTGCTAAGGTTTCCGATTTGTTGCGACTGTGTTTGGCTGACTTTGATAGGATTTCTCCGCTGAAACTTTCCACTGCTCTGTATCTGTTTGTTCCAATTTCAAAACGGAGACTATTTATACATTGGACTCTGAAAAGGGCCCGTCAACACTATTCTACGAGAGCCCAATAGTTGGCCCATGAATTTTTGTAGCGTTTCATTTCCTACGTTTTTTTTTAAATAGAAAAAACATTTTAAGTTTCACAGATGATTTTGACAAAATAACTTGACTAATATAGCAAATTAGGTGATAAATAATGAGTAATTCAAGTACAAAATTTTAACAACTATTAACAACTGATATATCATTCTAAGTTATATTTATAGTTCCTTAAAATGTGTAACACTACTTTTTTTTCTTTTAAATTTCCGTGCCCATTAATACCTGAGGAATAATTGATGCCACACTATATTAAAAATTTTATAAAACTATTCAATTTAAAAAATTAATTTGGTAACTTTGTATTATTTAAATGAGGTAAGTTTTTGAAGTTTTTATTTTCTTGACAAGTATAGAAAGAGTTAATGATACAAGCGCGAATTTGCGTACAAGTTTTAGCTAGATTGATGTGGCAGTTGTGATTAAATGCAAGTTACTCATAGTAAATCCAATTCTATAAATTGGTAAGTTTGATTAAAGACTTAATTAATACTTGTAACTATTCGCACATAAACTTCAAGAAAAAAAAAAAGATGAAAAATAATATTCTATACAGACATATTAAAATCACCAATTTGTATACAAACATATTTAAATCTTTCTCGGAGACTTCCACAGTTGGCTGTGACTTTTTCCTTTTTTTTTTTTCCCCCGTTAAAAATGTCAAACCATATAAAAATAACTCAAAGTTAACGAAGGAGTTGTATTAGTTTTCCTAGATCAAATCTCTCATTTTCAAGAAAATTATTGTTATCATATATATATGGATGAGAATAGATTTCATTGATCCAACGCGCGCATGATAGAATAACTTACTTTTATATATATATATATATGGTTCGCAATCTAATACGTATTTTTTTAACCTATGAGTAGGTATTTTTTTTAGCCATTAGATCACCATCTAATAGTGATCCAATAACTATAATGAAATGTGTGAAAAAACGTGCATTATTAATGATCTTTTTCTCTCTTACTTTTTACAATAAAAAAATATACATGCTAAATTTTCATTGGTCAAATTAATACCTATAGATAGATTAAAAAAAATATATCTACTAGATTGGTGGTTGGATTTGTGTCCTATATATATATATAATAGGTATATTTTTTTTTTTACCTATAAGTATGTATTCTTTTTAGTCGTTGGATCACCTATAGGTATTCTTAATAGTGATCCAATGACATGCTAAATTTTCATATGGAAAAAAAAAAAAATAGGATTGGTACAGATTAATTGTTATTGAAGCTCATATATTGTATTAATTAAAATCATGTACACAATAAAAATTATTATTACCTTCTGGCGGACCTAGAGAGTGGATCTCTTCTATCAAGAGACGAGGCCAAGGAGGACGGTGATCCCTGAGCAGCTGCGAACCTCGGCGAGCCAACAAGGCGAGAGGGCGAATCACATCGGGAAGGAGAAGAAGCCACCAAGCGCCTTGCCTCGTCAAGCCATTCTTGAGTCAACCTGCCGCTAGTACTGCTCCTCCTAGGGCTTTCTTCCACCAAGTCTGCGCATTTGTCTTTGTCTTCTTGTTCTCTGTCTTTGTCTTTGTCTTTGCCTTTGTCTTCTTGGTCCGATACAATGGCTTCAGTATGCTCAGTGCCCGTCAAGTTATACACTTTCTTATCGGTTTTTAAGGTACCAAAAAACATGTCGTTCATGAAATCAGTGAGGTCCGGTGCAGGAGGTTCGGCTTTACGTCGAGATAGATCAGGAGTCATAACCAGCTTCTTTTGCCTTGAAGATTGGCGATTATTGAATCTCACAAATTCCATATATCTTGATCAGATCGGAGAGAGCTACAGGGCCTATTATTTTTGGTTGAGAGTGTAATAATGAGAGCTTTAGCTAGCGCGCGGAATGATCTATGCTTGAGATATTAAATGGTCACTATATTACATTTATATATGTGTTAATATTATATGTTAGGTTGGATAGACACGCACAAACTATCCAAAAAAACATTGGCCGGCGGATTTCGGTCACTGTCTTGTTTTGTAAGTAGTTTGTACGTTTCTCTGTCTATAGTGTTGATCATTTTTGCAAATATAAAATTAATTTTGAGCCTATTTATGCGAAGATATATGAATTATATATTTATATATTTAACAAATATAGGGTTTAACTGAAACTGAAAATTTTTCCTCCAGCTACTGACCCGTTCACATACAACAGTATTTGGCTTTCTCCTATCGAAGAATATATATAGACTCAAATATTTGTGCACCATATTGGATCAACAAGAGAGGACTTGAGACGCGTGTGCATAGTGGAAACTTTATTCATCACCCTATTATAATATACGAATTACAAGAGTATACTGTATACATAAGTAATTAACTTAATTTGGAGCTCAACTGTTCAAGATTTCTTTTCTTCAAATTTCATACCTCACTATAAACTTTATTAGTACATGACCCAAAAGAGTATTAGCCTACGAACACATTTGTCTTTTTGGATCAGTCACCAATTCCAAACCTAGCAAGGAGACAGATTATATATTATTACACTAGCTAATAATGTATATGAAATTATCAACTTTGAAGCTCATTAAGGTCTCCCTCATTGATCTTATATATAATAATACCAAACTATTTTTTTTTTTTTTCTATTTTCTACTTTTGCTTTTCTGGCTAACGAGTACTTGGGATATTTGTTGGTGCAGCTTAATTATCCCACTTTTCCAACATTCTGAATGGCATTCTAGATAAGAATCTCAACTAGGTGAAGCTTCAGCTTCATTCTTCGCAGAGTTGGAAGGAGATGAGATGCATATATAGAACTCTTGGAAAGTAAATTCAAAGCCAAGGTCGAGGCCATAACGGCTTCTAACTAACCAGGCTGAAGATGTTATTGGGTTCATCTTGGACTTCATTTAGGAAATTGTTGCCAGCTAGCCGAGCCTCGAGCTCGTGACTGGACAGTCATGCAGCCACGAACAGAATGATTTCTAGCTTTACCATCAAGGCGGCCGCACTGCCGCGGCAATGGGTCTTTGATGGACTTCAAGGCCTCGGCATTCCATGCACTCTTGGATATGACTATCGACTATCGAGTACTGCCACGGTAGAGAAGAGTTGCATATCATTGTTGAAGTTTCGGAAGGGCCTGGATACGAGGCCAACGAAGGTGATGAGTGCAGATAGGGTATAAATCGGGCTGTCAAGCCGGGCCCAAACCCAAACTTTCGGATTTGGGCGGGCTCAAATTTGGACCTTTGGGTTTTAAGAAAGTTTCGGACTAAACTGGACCGAGTTTAAATTAATAAAAATCAAACCTAAAGCCGAATGTTAAAGGCTTTGAGCTCGAATATAAGGCTGGACTTTAGAGCATAACTTAATACCTTAATCCACTACACCTTAATCATATAAAGCAATTTTAAATTTATATATACTTTGATTTGATTAATTTAAGTGTCCCTCA
This sequence comes from Parasponia andersonii, assembly GCA_002914805.1. Lineage (NCBI taxonomy): Eukaryota > Viridiplantae > Streptophyta > Magnoliopsida > Rosales > Cannabaceae > Trema > Trema andersonii. The sequence goes on from JXTB01000040.1 coordinate 803,659, forward strand.
ATAATATAAATCATAACCCCTTTCATAAACACCCCTATGTTAATTTCCACTATTAATGCTGGTGAAGGTACAATGCCATAACTTGCATATAAGTATATATATATATATATATAGGGCACCAATCCAGTAAGTATTTTTTTTGTTACCTATGCATAAATATCAATTTGGCAAATGAAAATTTAGCATGTATATTTTTTTATTGTAAAAAATAAGAGAGAAAAAGCATTAATGATGCACGTCTTTTCATGCACTTCATTATAGCTGTTGGATTACTATTAGATGGTGATCCAACGGCTAAAAAAAAATACCTACCCATAGATAAAGAAAAAAAATACCTATTGGATTGGCAACCATATATATATGTATATATATTTATGTATCTATATCACAAAATAAGTTGACATTTCAACACGTAAAATGTGTAGACATAAGATGCTTTAGAGGAAAAAATAATATATAATATTGAGAAATAATAATTAAATATGACTTAATTAGAATACCATAAATTGACATAAGATAGAAATATTTTTGTGATTTATGCAGTACTTATGAATTTTCTATTTCAAGTTTATGTGAATTGGAATTGGTTTGAAAAGTAAGAACTGGTTTCTTGGTTTAAGTAAATGTTCAAGAAACCAAATTGGTTTCAAGGAAACCTTTATAGTATCATGTGATTTAGTTAACTACAGGACATTCTATTACATGAAAATCAAACTAGTTTTTCTGGAACCTTTTATGATTTTTTATGATTAACTTACATATATGACATTCTTTTAAAAGGAATCTCCACTAGCTTCCTAGAAACTTTTATGGTTTTTTGTAATTTACTTACATACATGGTATTTTTTTAAAAGAAAACTAAATTAGTTTCTAAGAAATCTTTGTGGTTTCCTGTGATTTCCTTACATACATGGCGCTCCGCTAAAAATTTTTTTTTGTAGTTTCCTATGATGACATTGTGTTAAAAATAAACGAAAGTGGTTTTTAGGAAACCTTTATAATTTCTTGTGATACACTTATATACAAGACATTCTGTTAATAAGAAACTAAATTGGTTACTAAGAAACTTCTGTAGTTTCTTGTAAAAAAATATAGTTTATTTATTAAAATACTACTACGTTTTCTAATTCCCAAAGTATTTAGAAAAAAAACACTAAAAAATCGTATGAAATTTTTATTATTTTTAAAAGGTTGTAAATTTCGTAATATTATTTGAAAAATAAATATAAGTATCAAAACCTTTTTTTTTTGGAGGGCGGAGGGGGGTTAGGCCGTTGGGTGGGCCGTCTATTTCAAATTTTGACTAAAAATATTGGTTTGTGTAGCATAATTATATATAGGATAAGTACAATTTGAATTTTGACAAATTTATTTCCTATTTCGTCTTGGTTAATATCTGTATAGTTTGTAAGTTGATTTCTTGCATTTATATAGAATGCAAATTTTTTAAAAAAATGCTAGAGGCAAATTTATGTTGCTTGATTGTTTTTCAAGTTTAGACAGGTTATTATATGAGTTCAGATATATTTGAGTATAAAAATTGTAAAATACGTACTTGATTTGGATTTATTGGGATTTTCTTCTACTTGAATCTAGATTTGTATGGCCTAGTTTGTTTTTTTGATTTAAAATAAAAAACTATTTGGAGAATGTACAAGTAGAGGTCTACTAAACTTTCATGATAAAAAAGGGACTAATCCATAAATATTTTCAAAATTAACCCTATTGATATGTCATACACGTTGGATTACTAGGATACATTTTTCAATAACGAATCCTAAAATACATTTTTCTCTAACAAACTCCAAACTACTTCTATTACTATCGTCAGTTCCAACCTCGACAGTGCCTTCGCTTAACTAGAGTAAAAAAATTTTGACCATAGTCGAACTTGTTTTGCCACTTCTCCTAGTTTGTCTGATCGATTTTCAACTAACGGCTGGAAAATTTCAATTTTAGTAAAAAAATTTCGATTAGAGTCGAATCACCATACGACTATAGTCAAACAATTCGATTGGAATCGATCGTTGTTGTTTGACTGCAGTCGAATAATCTCAACCCTGGTCAAACATGATTGGCTGCATTACTAGATCGCCTCATTCACTTTTAATTTTTTCGACTTGGTCAAACATTTTCAATTGGGTTGAATTAAGGGTAATTTCAGAAGTCTAAAATTTTTATTAAATGATATGATAATACTTTTATAAATGATTTTTGGGTTATCCTCTTTTTCCTCACATGTTTTTGAAAAATGTCAAAATTGATAATCCCCAAAATATTATGGTATCAATATGTAAACGAAGTATTCTAATTTATGTATGTCTTTTCTTAATATTTGCCTCCATAAGTAATCTTTTAAATTAGTTGTACATATCAAGCCTGAGGTAAAATTGCCTTTAAGAACTTTTTTTTTTTTAATTCTATGACTATAAAAGATTATTCAAACTAATATATAAAAAAAAAAAAGAAAAAGAAAAAAACATTAGTCAAAACTATTATTCAATGGAAAAAAAGGCTTCTTAGGGAAAAAAAAAAGTCTAAAGTCTGAAAAATTGAAAAATCATTAGTAAAAATTCCATGAGTATTTGTAAGAAATGCCTTTTTTTTTTAAAGATCAATTTTAATATAGCTGTTTTTTACACCTATTTAATACATGATTATTTTATTATTTTATTTTGATAAATAGCTATTTTTTAATAAAGTAAATCAATTTTTGAAAAAGTAATTTAATTTTTTAAATAATAAATTAATTTGTTTAAAAAATAAACCAACTTTATAAAGAATAAATTATTTTTTAAACAAATCAACATATTTAGATACACTAGATAAAGTAAATCAATATTTTATAAGGTAAATAAATTTTCAAAAAATAAATCAGTAGAATTTGATACGGCCTATTTTTTAATAATTTTCAAAATTCAATCTTTTTTAATAATATTTAAAAAATGGCCATTTTACAAATTATGATCTAAATTTCAGTTATTTGGCTAAAAATAGCCAATCAGATTACTCGAGATAACTCATCGAGTTAATTTTATTTTCTTTTGAAAATTTTGCCTTATAAAATCCAACTTTCGAATTATTTTGATTTCTTGGACTTATACATGAAATAAGTTGATAGGTGTCTTTGAAACTCCGAGTGGAGTGATCTACCGGTGATTAATTAAGATTGATCTTTGTAAGGTTGTGATCACTTGTTCGAGTGATGGATAAATCTCTTGTGGTTTTAAACGGTGAAAGCTTGTTTCATGAAGGCCATTTTCTCTCTTTTTTATTATAAAAAAAAATAGGTACCTCTCAAGAACTAATTTTCATTGGCTCCGTGATAAAACGAGCTCACAATATAATAACGGATCTTTGAGATGGAGCACACTTATTAAGTATACCCCTTCAAAGATTTTACAACCTATGCAATATACCCCTTCAAAGATTTTACGACCTTTCCATTGGATTACCCCTTCAAATGTCCCTTAATTACATATCTTATATAATGAATTGGCTTTGTGAATTTGATTAATTAGAATACTACTGCTATCACCGAGGAGAAGAAAGGTGGTAAACCAAATATGATTGGTTTGAGTTTTAGGTGCATATGCTTTTTAAGATAATAATTGTTTTTGGTAAATTAAGTACATACATGTAAATAAATCATAGAATTAAAGATATTAATAGTTTCTGAATCATGTTTATTATACCATATTATTCCTAAATTTTCAATTTACATAATAATAGTCTATGAATAATATTATTGTTGCAACAATGATTTTTTTTGGTCACAAATTATTAAATATTTCATAGAAATAAGTCATTACAGAGCATACGATTTTGTAACTGTGGTTAAGAATAAGATTCTGAACTTTTAACTTATAAAGTAGATTACCAAGATTTATGTAATATTACAACAATGACTATTTTTTTTCATAAACTATTAAAATTTTAAAAAAGTGAGTCGTATACAAAAAGCATAATTTAATAACTATGGTTAAAAAGATTCTGAACTTTTAACTTATAAAGTAGATTACCAAGACTTATGTAATATTACAACAATGACTATTTTTTTTCATAAACTATTAAAATTTTAAAAAAGTGAGTCGTATACAAAAAGCATAATTTAATAACTATGGTTAAAAACAAGACTCTGACTCATAGAAGTAAAAAATGTCTAATTATATGCTTTATTTATAACTATTTTCTATTAAAATATTAACAGTATCAAACTATTGCCATTGCCAATAACTACATAATTCAGAAATTATTGCGTTAAAAATTAGTGAAACAAAATGATACAATAAATATGATTCAAAAATATATAAATATAGTTGCTATATTTAACCCTAAATCAAACTAGGTATGTGATTTAGGATTAAAAAAATTGGCTTATGATATGTATGTGGATAAGTTACCCCCATCCTCCTCCGCTTTTTGTTAGGTGACACTTTGTGCCGGCGTAATTAATTAATATATCCTTAGGAATATAGGGAAAAATGAGATCACTTTTGCCAAGTTTAAGGAAAAACATGCCGACTACGTCAAATATAGTTAAATTTAAAGCTTATAAGGCTAAAATTGTGATTTGTGGTCATGGGATGGGCGTTCGGCCGTCTACTTTTCATTTTATTTAAAATTAGCATAGCATATATATAGGATAGGCACTATTTGGATATAACTCAAGTTTTATTTTCAATTTTTTTATAGTCAATAATGGTAGAGTCTTAGTTTTTTTTTTTTTTCTTTTTCTTTGAAGAGTTTGTAAGTTGTTTTCTTATATTTATTAAGAATATAAATTTGAAAAATGTTAAAGGCGCATCTATTGTGGCTTAGTTGCTATTTTAAATTTGGATAAGTTATTATATTATTTCAAATAAATTTAAGTATGCGTATTTTTATGGATTCGGTTTGCTCTTCATTTTACCCCATAAAATTACTGTGGCACGCACTGCGAGTATTGATCCTTATGTACATGTTTGTTCTTAAAATATGATTCCACCAATCATTTTCTCATCAGTCTTACATATTAAAGCGGTGATTTCTCTAAGTACTGATTTCCTTCTTAAACTGGCCTATGAAAATTAAAAAACAATTATTTACTCATTGTTACAGATTTTATTTCTGTTTGATTTTAATTTTAAAGTTCTGATAATAAATCTCTTTAGAATTTAACGTTTTTGATTTTTAAGTACTTATCTATAATATTGACCTTTACTTTAGTTGATTTTTTTAACCCGAGTATAAACAATGCATTTCTCATTGGAGAAAGGGATTATTTTTTTCCCCTAATTTAATTATTCATTAAAACAAGAATATTTCTTTTCTGATAAATGAGTTATGATTTATCTCAATTTTCAAGTAGTTAAAGAAGATAGTGTCTATTTATTATCTAAAATCTAAATTTCGCAATTTCTACATTATCTAAAATATTGGAATATTTAACCTCAATAATGAAAGCAGGTGTGGTTATACCAATTAAGTTGTGACAAAATTTCTATATTAACTTTTGGCACAAAATATGTCGTTTTGGTTTTTTATTATGATTTTTTTTTAAGGAAAAGTGGAAATTCTTTATTATAATAAGTCATTATGTCACGACCGAAAATTCAAGGCTATGACTTTTAGTAAATTTAAGTGAAAACAGTGATAAACAGAAATTCCCAAAATTTTCAGAAAAAGTCGAGTACTTAAAATTTAAGTTTTAGTCCTCAAGAATAAGTAAATTTTAATATTGGACCAACTCGATAAATTACAATATTATCTACTAGTTTAAATTTCCAAGGCATTTTTAATTTTAAATTTAGAGACATGATAAATAATAAATTTTAGAAATTTTTTTATTTAAATCATTAAGTTTAATGAAAGTGTTCAATTTAAACCCATAGGCCCATAAATTAAAATAATTTTCATAAAATCATTTCTATGTCTAAGTACTCGATTAAATATCGAAATCATCCTCATACATCTACTCAGTAAATATATTACGAATGGCTAAATAAATTTGACTTAGAAAAAGAGAAAACGATACAGAGTATGAACCAACCAATGAAGAGGACTGGAACTGTAAACATACACCAAACATACTTGCCAAGCTACACGAATATCTGTCACAGAATAATTTGACACCTGAAAGAGGAAGGAAGTAGGGGAGTGAGCACGTGAATGCTCAGTAGAAAACTGAATTATCCTTTTGGGAGAAAAACCCGTTTTAGTAATTCTCAATACAACCGCATGGTTAGTAGTTCTGGAAAACATCGTAATAAATATGGAGCATTTGAGATATATATAGAAAATCTTTACAGAAAATCATGCTCAAATAAAAATCAGATTTATATATCCAGATTAAAACAGATAGAAAGCCATAATAAAACAAGCATAGTGCACCTCTGCATAGTTAATAATACCGGAAAGCATTTCTATAAATATCAAGTATTTAAACTATTTATAGAAAACCATGCTAAAATCAAACCAGATATCCAGGTCAAAATATATAAAAGTCTTAATTTAAATAAGTATAATGCACATCACATAAATCAACACATCACATGAGTCCTCATCCTCTCATCACAACTAGAGCAACTTATACTACATGTATTGAGTGCTCTCTGCCTGACATCTATCTTTGAAAAACCGGAGAGATACCCATGTGTCAAATCCTACAGAACCGGAGGGGCACCGAATGCTTACGCCTACCGAATGGAGATAGTCAGAAAATAAACCCTGCGCGGGTTTACGGGCTCTCATCGAAGGCGGGTGTACTCGTCTGCCTACTACAATACCATGATGCCTAAGACGATTCTCATACATGATCGTATGAAATGTGCAATATATATAAAGTCTCAAACAACCATGCAGTGGTTTAACATTCTAGACATGCTCTGATTTTTAATTAAAACCTATTTTGTACTTTAAAAACCAAAAGTACAGTTTCCATGGTTTTACCAAAAATCCAAGTATGAAAAATTGTATAAAATCGTATTTAAATATATCTAGAATAGTCTACAATATTTCACAAATTTATAGTTCATGAAAATAACTATTCAAATAGTTCAATTTAATAAAATCACGAAATTTCATTTTTCAGAATAAATTCAAATTTTAATGAAAATAACATAAAACAAGGAAATTGAATCCCCTACCTCGAATTAGTGATTATGCTGAGCTAATGACGCTGGAAATATTCTCAATTGATTACTGGGTTGTTCGGACAGTCGTTTTCGAATCTCGTCACGTTTACTTGAAAAGTTGACTTTTCAAACGGAGCCTCGGATTGAGAAACGGAGGTTACCACTGAATTCAGAACACCCAAAAACATTGGTTTAGACATAAAGTTTGTCAAAAACGGGCCCCGATACGGAACCGGCCCGTAGCACACAAAACGTGCACATTCACGAGCTATTTTCTCGAATTTCGTGCTACTTCAGAAAATAGTGATATTTTATATCAAAATTCATGTCCCGACCTCGCTGAGTCCAAATTCGAAGTTAGAACTCAGTTTCGAGGTCCCGAACACTAAATGGGCTCAAAATCCGAAAATTATAAAAATACCATATTTTGAAAATATTTAGAAAAATACCACATTTTCATCCCGATAATTAACTACCTTCCGGTTATCGTTTTAACACTTAAAAATCATGAGATTTCATGTTTCAAACTCCTCTATCACGCGGTATAATTTTCTCGGAAAAAATAACTCAATTCTGAAATAATTACGAAAATACCACACAAATTTAAATATTAAGATATTGTTACAGTAGACAACTTCTCACCGGAGCCGAGTTAGAGGCTGAGAGTGATTGGAAAACAAAGGTGGAGCCGATACGAATCGAACGGTGGCAGTGGTGCGGTGATCGGACGTCTGGCGGCGGCACGATGGGCGAAAAACCATCACGGTGGCGCGATTTTCCGGCTGAGATTTTTCCGGCGGTAGGCGGCGGTTCATGGCAGCCGCAACTGGTGCTGGTTCGTCGACGTCTTCTGGTCACGGCGAACGAGCGCATCTGGCATGGCGGCAGGCGGTGGAGGCTCGACGGAACAGTATCCGAGAGGGGTATTTTTTGGGGGGTTTCGTGGAGAAGAATGGGAAAATGGGGGGTTTTTATGCAATTTTTTAAAATTGTAACAGTGGGACACATGGCACAATCTGATTCGACCGAAAAAATAAGTTTTTGAAATTCCACTTTGGCTACAATTTTAAAAGATTCTTTCATTTTAATCCCTCCTTAATTACACTTTTGTCCCCAATTTGAAATTTCTTTTTCACTTTTATCCCAAATGTATCTAGACATAATCTTGTCTAGATTCAACACCGAATTTTTTTTTATTTTTATTTAATTAATCCAAAATACAAAATTACCAAAATGTCTTTGAAGTAAAATTACTTGATTACTCTTACAAAATTTTAGGATTTTACACATTATCTATCACAAGAGTAATATAATTAAGAAATTTCCTATTACAAAATAAAGAATCAATATAGAAAAAATGACGTTTAGCACCAATTGATTCTCATAGTCAAAAGTCATTACTACTGTCTTTCTACAAAGATTTGCATTGCAAGTAATAATATCATCGCTAAACATATAATAAGTCAAATTCACTAAACCCACAATCATGTTCCAATTATTTTGTACCAATGGGCCAATGAACGTTGAAAACACTACAAGATATAAATCTTCACAAAGTATAACAACAACAGTTCTTCTTTTATTATCACCGTGAAGTATAGTATAAGCCACTCCTATAGAGCTTATCTTCTTGAAGTATAGTATAAGCCACTCCTATAGAGCTTATCTTCTTGAACAATGCAACATTCACGATGAATTTCTTTCAGATTTGATTCGTAGAATTCAGATATATAACAAAACTATAGAAAACAAAATGGAAACAAACAAAATTTACACAAAGTATATAAATTTCTTAGGATGAAACCCCTATAGTTTCTCAGGATGAGGAAGACGTACGTCATTCTTTGATTTGTGTCACACACAATGAGCACAATGAGTGGATTGGATGCATTACAGCCATTTGCGAATAAAATTCATTTTCACACGAAGTTTGTTGACACTTATTGGTTTAAACAAAGTCAAATTACATGGTATGAATCTCTCGCGGTAGAAAGTAAACTGATATCTCTGCCATAAATAGTGATTTTACCCATCTTTTATATACTCTAGTCTGGTTTTCGAAAGTGTATGTCATTTCCTATGTAATAAGGGCAACTTAATATATATATATATATATATATTTCCAAAAAGAGTATAATAGTGTACTCTAGTTCACATGTAACATTGTAATTTAGGTATAAAAACATACGTCCGCGTCTTAGGCGAGTGCCTAACTCACGTTAACCTTCAACCAATTTAGTCTTATAAGTTTGGTGCAGCAGAAGAAGTATACGATCTATGTAAGATTAGTTATGGCCGTTTAACCTTTACATTATAGCATATATAGCCTTAGGATGGTTACTATTAACATGAATAACATGATACAGGAAATAGGTACATTAGAAATTTCAACTACATACGTACATTATAGTTAGGGGATTATTTATTTTGTACACGATAATCTCTCTTTACATTCAATGAGTCGTAGCCCTTCCCATTAATTGAGCTGATCTGAGTTTTTATTTATTTTACAACAAAGAAAGAACTATATTCAAGACTTATGAAAAAGCTAGCAAGCTTAATTAATTTCACAACAATACAATACATCGATTTGGATCTATTAATATAAGGAAACAAGATCATATTCCACCTACACATTTCTTGTATACTTTATTTCTCATACATTTGTATTTGTATATTTTGTTAATTTTTTTTATTTAGGCTGATTCGATTATATAATGAAATCAATTTATTCTTTGCATTCTCACTTAGTTGTGAATAATTAAATACTCTCTCTAATCAATAGAAGTTGTTCCATATTTTTTCAAATTATAAAGCTTCTATATAGTATCAGAACCCAAAGACGTATTTTCTTAAGGGTGAGAGGGGGTATTTGTGGAATTTTAATTTTCCTAGATTTTAGGTCAGTTTTTTTATTGTCTTTATGTTACCTCTATATTTATTTATTTTTCTACTTTGCCCCCGTCTAAAATTTTACTTTTTGGATTGGTTTCTTTTTTCTCTCTCTCTCTCTCTTCTCAAAGCTAGTCTCCCGTCAGCTTTCTTTTCTCCACTTTTTTCCCATTAGTTTTTATTAAAAAAAATGTCTCTACTCCCTAATATTTATTAGTTTCAGTAAATAAAAATTAGTATATTAAAATTTTCGAAAGAGTACAGCCTGTTTGGATACCTTTATTTTTTGTTTTCGGTTTAAATAAATAAAAATTTACGAAGTGTTTTTGGAAAACATATGTGATAACATTGTTTTTGCTTTCTGTTTAAAAAAAATTGTACTCTGGAAGTGAAAATTTTTTCCTTCAAAAAATTTTTTTAACAAAAAGTAAAACTAAAAAGTGGTATATTTTAAGTGGTTTTTTCGTGAACATTTTATTATTTTTATTCAAATTCCTAAAATATACCACTTCCATTAAAAAACCACTTAAAATATACAACTTTGAAGTATTAAAAAAGTGGTCCTTTCGAAATTAAACATTAAAAGTGGTATTTTTTAAATTAACTTTTAAAAGTTGCAAAACCATAAATAGTATTTTTTGAAATATTTTTTTGAATGGTATTTTCGAAAATAATTTTATAAAAATAATTATTTCCCAAAATTAAGTTTTAAAAGTGGTATTTTTAAAATATTTTTTAAAACGGTACTTTTGTAAGTAAGTTTTTAGAAATGATATTTTTATAAAATTGAGTTTTAAAAATGGTATTTTTATAAATTAATTTTTAAAAGTATCCTGTCATAACAAAAAGTAGCACATCAAATTTAGATTATAATGCTATCTTATCTTATCTTATCTAATCCAGTTTAATCCAATCTAATTCTTTAAAATTATCTAATTTATCTTATTTTATCATGTATAAAAAAAATTTGTACTTTGTAAGTGTAGCTATTGTTGCACGTAAAAGTAGTATTTAGAGGTTATTTTGGACTCGACAATAATTGTGCCTGAGATGGTCTTGCTATTATTATTATGAAGAAGGACACTGAATGTGATCAATCTATGGCCCCATATTGATAGTAGCTGAAGAATGACATTGAATGTTATCAATCCGTGACATTGATACCATCGATAGTATTTTCGTTGTTATTATGGATGATTGGTATGGATTAAAATGCCACGATATCTATTGATATTGTTGTGATAATATCCATATTTTTTAAATCTCGACATCGATATGGGATATAAATATATTTTTTCCGGTATATTTGTGAAATATTTGTAAAATATCAACAACGTCGAGAATGTATCGATATTAGTAAAATGTCGATAAAAAATGAGTTAATATTGAGATATTCATGAACATTGTCGCGACAATGTCATCGGTATTTTGAAATGTCCCTAGAAATGTCGAATTTTTTTCTAAGTCTTTTTTTCAATAGAAAATGGTAGTAAAAAATACAAAAATAAATCATAATTCTCTCTCTATAGTTTATCGATAAAGTTTTAAAATTACTTGTATTCAATAAAAATATTTGCACTACTTGTGTTTATTATTTTGGAATCTCTACAAAGAACTTTCATAACCTTTGAAAGAAATTTTGGACCAAGATGAGAATTTCTCTTATAACTTTCAACCTCATTGAAACTTGTTTTGATATTGAATGTATTTGAATTGTTCTATATTATCAATGATTTTTATTTATTTTCAATGTAATTTAAAACTAATTATAATTTGTAAGATATTTATATGAGATGTATTAAATAAAATAGTGTGATATATATTCTGATTTTAAAATAGTTTTATAAAATAAAATTCAATCTTTTTTCTATTATATACTTATATTTTATTGTCTTATAAAGTATAAACAGGTTTTGTTTTTAAATAAAATTTGTATAAGTTATGCAATATCATTTGTTTTAGTATTTTTTTAGAATTTATTTTGAAATTTTCAAATTTTAAGATAAATTTCGGTATTTTTTTGAAATATAGGAAGCCTGACTCTTAGAATCAGCTATAATGGTGGAGTTGGTGGAGTAGCTATATGGTCTTGTATATAATATTTTGCCGACGCATTCCTTTTTCAAATAAAAATTTTTGAAAATTTGCATACCCACATTGGTAAATGTTAGTTTTAGCCAGAAAACAATTCGTTACTAGAAGTCAAATTTTTGTTAGCAATAACATTTGGTTACAAATTTTATTGTGTGGAAGGTGACGATTAAAGGTCTGACACAACTGTTCTTAATTAGTAAACAGATAACAAAGTCACTATGTTTTAGTACAAGATCAAGTTTTCTTACAAATTAAAGCACTTTAACCAACGCACAAACTTTCATAGTTACGTAATTTGCGATTAGTGGCTAAAACCCAATCAACTAGCTGCAACATAACCACTATCATAGTAAAAAGTAGTTACAAAAAGTTTGTGACTAAATGGATTCTCACCTAATTTCTAGACCTCATCTTTCACTATGAAGTAGCATGTTTTTTTTCCAACAACAAGATGCACACAAATTGAGTATAAAATTCACAATATCGAATATTATTCCCCGTACTAACTATCATATTTTCTGTATGATTAATCATTTGCAATGAAATACAACCATAAAATGTCAATACAAGAGAAAAACACTTTACAACGTGGTATATACCACATTATTTCTTTTTCTTCTTTGGAAGTTTATGCTACATTATTTCAACCTTATACATTGTTTTTTGCGGATGTCCAAAAATTTTCTTAGTTATATATTACATATTTTTATATGTGTCCTATTTGTATTAGTTACTCTAATTGATAATTATTAGGTTTTCTTTTAAGGAAATAATTATTAGCTAGTTATACTGATTTTTTTTAATTGAATAGGGACATAATTGCAAGCATAGGAAAGGGGCCACAATTTAAAGGAACAAAAAAGAGAAAAGGATGTGGGTATGACTAATTTTTGCGAAAATGCCTTTTTGTGATTTTTCTTTTTGAAAATGGAATTTTTTGTAGTGTCAAAAACGAAAAATTTATTATTTGTGCTATTTATGCCATTTATGATTTACTAGAGGTCCTATATACTGCTAAATATGTAATGTTTTTTAAAAAAAATTCAAAAAAGTTTTTTTAGGTGAAATTAATCCTAATCATGTCATTTTCTCAAGAAATTAACCTGAGTAGTACTCTTTTTCCATAGAATGACTTTTTTAGAAGCATTTTTTAAAATAAAATATCTAGCAGTCCTTAACACGTAAAACGACCAATTTGCCATGTCAAATTCATTATCTTTCCCTATGATCACGATTTGTCTATTTCCCTTACCAATGTGCAATTTTCTTTTTCCAAGAGGGGCCGAAGGAGAGAGAGAGAGAGAGAGAGAGAGGATTTGCTCCACGTCCTTCCTAAAACCACTGAGAGATCATTGGAAAACCACCTAGTTCCTTTTCTTTGACCCCTAACCATCATTTCCCCACCTAGTTCCTAAAACTCAGTCATTTACGAAGAAAAAAGCTCAGCTTATTTGTGAAAAGAAGTCACGAACTCAAATTTGGAATCTTAGTTACCAAATCGCCCTTCAATTTCAGTGTAGTTTCTGACTATGGTGGTCCAAATCATGATGTTCTTGATTTTGTAAGATTGGGGTCAGCAATATCACCCAGGCAGTTACAAAAAAGGTTGAAGGTAAGGACACAGATTGGGTCGAGGTCAAGGACTGGTTCAAGTGACGTTGAGTCAGGTTTCAATATGTTTTGTTCATCAAATAGGATTATTGTTTTGAGTTATTTTAGGAACGTACATCATATATTTCCAAAATTGTGACAATACATCGTAGGAAGTGTGACTCTCGATTACATGCTGTTGAATCCTTCATTATCTACCGGTACAAAATAATAAATTGTGATTATTGATTACTCTATATTTGGTCAATTAATTTGCTGAGAACAATTTGGAACATATATAATGTGGGGCCATTTTTATAATAATTGTCATGTGGATTGGTGGCGACGAGAAAAAAGTAAACTTAATACGGACCCCAAAAATATTATTTAAAACAGTACATGAGTTCCACGTGACATAGTACGAACTCGTTAATCCATGTGGGTAAGAGCTAACTAATTCTCAGGTTCATATCAGATAGACCTTGGACAGAGTCAGCTGATCCCAGGCCTAATTTCGAAAGGTCTGAAAGGTCGAAAGTCCTGGAGGTCTCCGACTCACTATCCTTACAAACAATACTTAATCCCAGATTCAGTCAGAATATTTAATGCTACTGTTGGAATAATGTCCTATAAAATAGTTTATTATTTTGACATTATAAACAATTTATTATCGGATTATTTGTTATCTATTTATTGTTAATAAATTCCATGTTATGAAGTTTTATTTCATTTATGTCCCATTGATATATATGTGATGTGTATATTTATCTTATGTAAACATCTAAAGATTCCGAGACATATAATGAGTAATAAAGAATTATTCGTATGATGAGTTCATATGTGGAAGATATTATATTCTTTATTTCATTATGTCTGAATTAAATTATTTGTATTCTATATATTGAAGATGGAATACTTTACTATACTATAGAATGTAATATTGTGTATTTGATTAATAAAGTCTCCAATTATCAGAGTGAATCTTCGAATAGAAACACTAGTATGTTATAAGAAAGTTATAACACCATCGAACATGACCAAATAAATTAGAATTTAAGGTTAAGTACCATAACTTAAATTTCTAATTTCACTAATCTAGTACTATTGTAGAAAATCTTAATCCTAGTAATTAACGAACTTACTTTCATGCGTTTTGTCTTTTTAAATTACTAAAAAACTAGTTTTGATTTATAGTTCAAACTCCTGTATCTTAGAAGATAAGGTATATGAAATGTGTAGAATATTTTTCATGATGGATATCATATATATAATATCACTTTGAGTATTTTCAATTATTTAGATAATATAAACTAGAGCTCCATTATTTACTATATGAATTTGACTGTGTTGGTATAAATAGATACAAATACTATAGTCAATTATTATTCATTAGATCAAAAATAACAACTTAAAAGTAAATATGTACTAGAGGAATAATACAGTATTTTCACCCTCTAGTACGACATTACATTACGATATGTCTACAGGTATAGTATATGCTAAATAGATCTAGCTAATTATTTGAAATAATTTTCACAGAAAATAAATGACATTTATTCTAAGAGTTCAATATTTGGCCTATAGTGATGTGCCCCAATATTAATGGACAATGCCTAATCATAATTATGAGTTAATTATGATTGTGGGCATATGATCCATTAGAGCTTGGGCTTTATAGATCCATTTGATCCACTGCCTAGCTCAAATTAAAGCCCAATAGTTATTTGATGATCAGTTGATCCCAACAAGCCAAATAAGTCTATTAGGATTGACTAATCTCTCTATAGCTAAGAGAAAATTTCTCTAGCTGCCAGTTGTATGAGTTATACAAACACCCCTGAGAGGAAAGTGCTCCACGCATAACAAAGAGAAAGGAAGAGCAGAGAAAATCAACCACACTTGGGGATTCATCATTTTTGGTATTTCGGCCATCCTGGAGAAATTGATTTGAGAAGATTGTCTTCTTGTTCGTCTAAGGATCTCTTTATTGGGAATCAAGAAGGTGTCCATCCATCGGATCAATCAAACGGCTTTCGAGAATAGACGAGAAAATTGTGGAGTGAATCTGGATATTGTTCTTATCTAGATCAAGAGTTAATTTATGTTAAATCATGATTCAAAATATTTTGTAAAGAAAAAAAATTTTAAATGACCAATTCTGCTGCGTTTCTAGATTTTACAAAAGCATGGTCTTCTCGAAAATAATTTTATGAAAATATTTTCCGGAATTTTATTCCAATGAATACCAGTAACTACATCGTGGCTTCTATATGTGTTAGGTAAACCAACTGAACAGAATAGTATACAACTACGATCTCATTCCTTCTGGATGTGTATCAGAGGAGATCATAGAGAACAATTCATTTCAACTCAAAAGAAATTGCGATATCCATAATCTGTAATTTCCGGAGGATATGATGATGAAAGGAGGTAATTGGTTCTGAAATTAGGGGATCATAGAATTCCTAATTCTGGGGTATAAATATGGCACACCACCTTAGTAACATGTTAGATTTCAATTTTCATACTATTTAACTCTAAAAAAAAGACAGACATATCTAACTTAAATATCGGAGAGTTTTGCAAGTAGCCACCCCATATCTTTTTTTAATACCGAGAGCATAGTCAGTTAGAGATAGCAGGAATACGTGGACAGTTAGTGGAAGAAAGCACCAATACATAATGTGTGTTAGGATCATATATTATGTGTGAGTAAATCATATATTTCAAAATTATGACTACTCATCACAAAAAGTGCAACTCTAAGTCACATTGTTGAATTCTCCATTGACACATAGAGCAAAACAACAAAGTCTTACTATACAAATAGAAAACAAATCATAAATTACTATATCAACTATAAAGTGTTAAATACTAATACAAGCATTGCTAAAACATACATGAGTGTCCATAGTAACTAGGACTATTACAAATGACTCTAAGTCGCATAAACTAGTAACAGATTTCTAAATCTTTTATTGGGACTTAAAAACATAATAATAAAATGTTGCTCACGAAAAATTAAAACATACATAATTGTCCATAATAATAAGGAAAATTATCATAACATAGAGAGAAGATTTGTTGGTAAATGCATTAAGGACAACCTATTGTTGTTGTGAATGACGTCTATAATAGCTCTTAGATTCATAAGTAGTGTTTTTTTTTTTTAAGTGGGGCTTAACTAATGACCTCCACTTATTACAAATTAAAGAAAAATACCTACTACTAGCCAATCCTCACCCTACCCGATTAGGGATAATAGGCTTTCACGCCTACCCCTGGTGTAATGCTGTCAAAAGGGACGGGCCGACCCAACCCGACTCGCCCATAATGGGCTATTTTCAAGTGACAGGCCGGGCTGGGTCAGCCCGTATGAATGATGAGGAGGCCTGACCAGGCCCATATGAATTAAGAGGAGGCTCAGCCCGGCCCTATGGCCCAGGCGAGCCCGTACCCGGCCCGCCCGACCTACATTTTAGTCCTTTTTAAAAAATATTTTTAGATATATTTTTTTATGAATTTTAATAATTAAAAAAAATTATACATATGAATATGTGATAAAATTTTTATCACAAATAATTTTACAAGTTTTATGATAAAAATTAAAAAATAATACATAACTTAAGTAATAAGTTGATGAAAAAAAAGTAAATTAAATTTGAAAAATAACAAATTCAAATTTATTGATAAAATTTTGTTTACCTAATTACCTCATGTTGGCCTTTTTTATTTGAAAGGTTTTAATATAAACTTTTTAATGAATTTGAACAATTAAAAAAAAAACAAATTATATATATATGATAAAGCTTTTATCACAAATAATTTTACAATTTTTATGATAAAAATTAAAAAATAACACATCACTTAAGTTAATGAAAAAAAAGTAAATTATATTTGAAAAATAACAAATTCATCATTAATTCATTATTCATAATTGATCATTGTCATTCATGTACAAATTATTGAAGTTTTCGGCCAATTCTTCATTATGAATAGGGGTGGCAATCTGTGTCGTGTCGTATTTAACCTAATTAAATCGTGCTGTTAACAGGTTAACCTATGTGTCACCTGTTTAATGAAAATGACGTACAGATTGATGGGTCATAACGTATATAAATAGTATAATTGTTAGTTTATTCGATTTTTTTAATTAAGTTTTATTATAATAAGAGAAACTAGTTCATTAGCTTTATGTTTTTTTATTTTATCTACAAGAAATTCATGAAAAAATATTCTTTTTGAAAATAATTATTTAATATAATTTATTAAAAAATTACTTAATCGTGTCAATTCGAGTCAATTTCGTGTCAAGCAGGTTCAACTAATCGTGTGGGTTTCGAGTCGTGTTATCGTATCATGACCTATATTGCCACCTCTAATTGTGAATAGTATGTTGATTTCGTTTTGCCGCTTGTTCCCAATAGACCGGCCCGCAGGCTCAGAATGTTAGTCCCAACCCAGCTATGGGAATAAAGCTAGACTGGACCCGGGCCAGCCCGGCCTAGCCCGCGGGCTACCTAACCGGGCCGCGGGCTAGCCCATTGGACCCGCCCCATTTTGACAGGTCTGCCCTGGTATGACTCAAATCTAGGACCAAGATTCTAGGTAGTGGGTGCTCTTACCACTTGAGAATAGTTGTATATAAGGGGATCAAAGTTTTGCAAATTTGTATATTGTGCCTAACCTGGCTACAACGTGAGCATTTATGCCTAGGAACTTCTTTGTTATTTGAGAGAATCATTTTCGTTTTCGCCCTACAAGCTAATCTTCTACACAAGTGATGGTTTTATTATATGATTTTTTTTTTTATCTTATCAAGGATTACCTAACTAGAAAGGTTACCAAAACACCTATAGTTTCCGACCTAATATTAGAACCAATTCACCCATAGTCCCCTTACATTATTTTGGTCCCAATAACCACTATAATTTAAAATAATAACATTACTAATTTTCGCAAAAACAATAACATTGAACTATGATTGGTCAACGAATTATGTGATAAGGTCTTACTATATTGGTAATAACGGAAAACAAACTGTGACAAAGTGTCATAAATATTGTGACACATGGTCGCACAAATAGTGACAATTTCTAACTCAATTTTTTCATGTCTATAAAGAAAAATATTTTAAACAATAATACACTCATTTGATACAGTCACATAAATTATGGCTATTTTAGTGCTATATATTTTTCTAAATCTAGAACGAAAATTATTTTAATACTCAATTATATAAGTCACACTAATTTTGACTACTTTTAATGGTATATCTTTTTAGACTCGGAAGTAAAAATATTTTTAACCATGATACTCAGTCATTTGATACATTATCACACAAAATATGACCAAATGTCACACAAATTATGATAATTTCTAAATGAAAAATCTGAGAATGCAGGAGTACCAATTTTGTTTTTTAATTTTTTATTCAAGATTAATAAATATAAAAACTAGTTGTCGCTATTATTGCAATAGTTAAATGAATTATGTTGTTATTGCAACAGTGGATAGTATTGTTGCTATCAAAACAATGAAATTCTAAATGTGTGCTTTAGGCAAAATGATCACAATAATAAAAAATAAAAGCAAATAAATGACACCAAAGATTTTTACATGATTCGGTTATTTTTTAATAACTTACTCAATGGGGCTACACCTAAAAAAAGAAACGTATTAGTTATAATATTTAAAGTACAAATACAAATGACTTAAACAAAGATAGACTCTATCTAATATTGATACACCGTGTAAAACTCTACTACCAATATGTTCAGCAAGCTTTACTCGTCTTACTTGACTCTACACTTTTGAACTCTTTTCAACACGTTTGATCAATCTTCTCTGCTAGGATGTGCTTTCATTTCTACACCTTAGGACTCCATCCTATGTACTAGAACTTATCTTCTCCCAAAGAAGACCAGTTCTTCTTCCGAAGAACTATTACAATCTTAAGTATAAATATTTTCTTAGAGTTAACACCCTAAAAACATTTAAAGGCTCACAAACATACAAACCTAACACTTTATTACAGAAAGCTCTCTAACTTTCACACTTTTTTTTGGGCACACGAGCTTCATGAATGCTAGATCTTTATATAAGCAATGTGCTAAGCTTCATAAGATAAGATCAATTATGAATAGAAAAAATCAATTAATCAATCAATTTTTGTCAGAAATGATTTCTTCCCAATTCTGGCACTTCATTATTGCAACAGTAAAACATAAATAAGGAAAGCTAAACCATAAAGTGAGAGCAAGAGTTTTGGATATTTATTCCTACAATTAAATCATTAAAAATATTATTTTTATATTTAATTTCAATCAGGAATACAAGTAAAGCTATCTCACACAAATAAATGAGCCCAAATCGAAATTTTTCCTTTTATAGTAATTGTTGTTGCAATAGCAGCGCCCAGAAAGAAAAAATTCAGAATTGAATAATCAACCATTACTTCAAATGTGTCCTGCAATTTTAAAAACATGTCCGTAATTTTTCCAATCAATTAGCATTAATCAAATAATATTGCAGAATATTAAATATATAAGAGGCTTAAGACAGAATGAAACAAGTCTAAGAAACTTTATAATTTCCTACGGGTGTAAAAAGAGCCCCAAAACCTAAAACCTGATGGGTTAGCCCGAAAAAAACCTGATTCGAATTCGGCCTGAACTGACATGGTCCGAACTCAGCTCTAAACCAATTATCTTTAGGGTTAAGCTTGAGTCTAGTATTTTTCATATGAACTCGACCTAAAATCTGGCCTGAAGCTCGAACTTGAAATCTGAACTTAAAGCTCGATTTAAAAAGCTCGAAACTCAAAAAATATAATAATTTTTTTTTATAAAAAAGCCCATTTTTTAAAATTAAAGTGTAAGTATTATTTTGTAATTGTGCTCAAAAAAAATTCTTTCACTATTTCCTTATTCTAATGTATGTATATACATATCTATGTATATTAATTTAGGGTCCAAAAGTCCGAAAATTAAACTCGACCCGAACATAAAGTCCGAAACTTTTAGGACTAGGCTTTGAGCATTACTTTAAATAATCTAAACCTGACCTGACTCGGCCCGAAACGTTCTTAAAATCCAAAAGCCTGAGCTCGAGCCCAAGCCCAAAAGCCCGAGTCTGTCCAGACTTGAAAATTTGGGTCTGGATTGGGCTTGGGCGGCCTGATTTACACCTCTATAGTTTCCTTTTGATGGAAAATTATTCCAAAATTGTCAAGATAGACAATTATTAATATCTCATTTATCAATCAATAAAATCACGTCTATCAATCTATAGGATTATTAATAATTTCTCAAATCATGTGATGTAAAGATGCTAAAAAAAATAAACTTTTTAAATTTTGATAATGCTGTTGCAACAACAATGTCCAAATTAGTAAAAATAAATTAAAAACGAGTAACACAATTACTCAATACACGTATCCTTTAATTACCATGTTAATATAAGGTATCATATAACAGGAAACAAAGAAGATATGTGGGAAAAATCAATTCGAACAAAATATATGAATGGTAAATCACAGATGGGAAATGTTAAGTTTCCTTTTTCTTCGTGAAAGACAATCCCATAGAATATTCCAAATATTAATAGTTAATCAATATAATCACATCTAATTTACACAAATCAAGAGTTAGAATATTTCTAAATAAAAAAGCCACAAATCGTGACCCTAACACTGAGGATATTATTATAGATATGGAAACAATTGCATATTTAACCATAATAATCATTAAGTCGATGTCATCTGACCTTATAAAAGTATTACCCAATTAGTTGTAACTCCAGATAAGAAATTAGTGAATAAAACATAACACATCTATTTTTTTATTTTTGTCTAGAATACAATGAAAAAATTCGAGACAAAGTGGACCGCACAAGTGACGAGACTTCGGAAGAACTGAGTGCAAGAGAAAGGAACTGGGCAGATGAACATAAAATAATAGATGGGCAGATGAATATAAAATAATAGATACTACGTGTCACAACCCAAGGACTGGATCAATGACCGAATGAGTATTTCATAAACTAGAAATACCGAAAAATATATACATTTTTTAAAATTGACTCAATTAATTCAAAAATTTGTCTCGGAGACTCTAACCTTTCAAAACTGATATTCAAAAATTTTTAATTGAAAATAAAACTCCACAATTATGCGTCACTCATTGAACATAGACCGTAATTAAAACAATTGTTTAATAGTCATACATCACAAATCATCTCACGCTCAAATACTGACATAAGTAATATAAACCGTATCCAAATCTCATATTCTAGTTTATAAAGTTTAATAAAATCCAAATTCCTACTCAAATTTAAATATTTCACAAGTCTCGTAGGAATTTACCAAAATATAAATAAACTAGTTATTCTGCAAATGTCTTGATCTAGTTCTTTTGGTCCAAATCATACTGAGTGTCACCTGAGGGGAAGAAGGGGTTGAGCTAGTGCCAGTAAAGAATTGATTTCCAGATTTTATATATATAAGAAATATACTCATGTTGAATGTCCTGCATAGTTAGTAATCCACTTAAATAGTTCACAAAACCTAAGTGGAAATCATAGTCCAATAGTTCAAACATTCCAAACTATTATAAAATATCCATAAAAACTAGTACATATCTATTCAAGCCAACATATGACCATATATGCAATCATGATGTCCTAATGGATTACTCGTAAGTCCGAGCCACCTAAAGAGGCGCCGTAAGTCCGATCACCCGATGTGGGGCATCGTAAGTCCGATCACCCAATGTAGGACATCGTAAGTCTGATCACCGAATATAGGGCATCGTAAATATGTAAATGTATGCAAATGTTATATGAATGACAGAATAAAGATATACACTATTTCCACAAAATCTCAAAATAATCTATGCAGTGTTCTTTAATCAAACAACATTTAGTCCTTAAATCGAACTGGATTTTCTAAGAATTTCGGTATTAAAACAGCTTTTTTTGATCAAAACCCAAAAATCTAATTTTCTGCAGAAAACAGTTTCAAACAGTATATATATGACACGCCAACTAGTGTAATGTGCCTCCCAAGCAGTTTATATCTCAAATCAGATCAAAATAGATATAAACATAATTTTTATAAATCATTTCACAAAATTCCATATTTATCAAAAATATGTGAAAATCAAAATTAAATCAATTTGAAGATCAGCTAATCAAATCCCTACCTCAATCGAGCGTCTAACTAGCATTACAAGATTATGGGGAAAGTTTGGTGTCGTTTTCGAACTTTTGGTTCCTTGGTTTGAAAACTTGATTTTCAAATGGAGCTTCAAATCATGAAACGGTCTTCACCACTAAATTTTGAGCACCTAAAAACCCTAAGTTAGACATATAATTTGTCAAATTTGGATGCTGGTCCCACGGCATGCAAATCGAGGCAAATCTAAGCCGTCTGATTTTGTTTTTCGGGCCCGTTTCAGAACATAGTCAATATATATATCTCATTTTTCATCATTTTCAACGTAGATTCCAAAAATGTGGTTTTAAAATGTAACGGTCTGATCGAAAAGTCAATTCCAAACCATTTATACATAAAACTGTCCAACAAAATTAAACTCAAATAGAGCAAAATTGAGACACGAGGTATCTACCACCAGATTGCCCGTGAGAGATGAGTCCACGGTGACCAGTTTCACGGTGAACAGTGGCCGGAATCGCTCCTGCAAGTAAAACAAACCGCGGTGTTTTTCGCTGTTTTTCGGCGATCGCGGACTCTGATGTGGCTGGTTCTGGCAACGGAAGCTTCGTCCAACGATGTGCTTCGTTTTTGGGTGGTGGCGAGCATCGAAGATGACCGGAGGAGGAGGAGTGGCAGCGGCTGGCATGAAAGAGCGTCACGGGGGCCTCGTGGGAGAAGAAGGAAAATATGGGGGATTTGAGGGCAATTTTCGTAACTGTAACGCCACATGTCAGTACCAGAATCAATGGGCATTGTTTTAGTTATTTACATTTTGATTCAATTTTCTGAAAATCTTCTCTAATATACCCTTAAGTAATTACACTTTGACCCTAATTTTTAAACTTTCTTCACTTTTGTCCAAATGAATCTAGACCCAAATCTGTCCAGATTCATCCAATTTTTTTTTTTGAAAAAAAAATTGAGTCAAAAGACCACAATACCCTTTCTTAAAATAAGGGGTTTTACACTACAATCGAGTTTTCACCATTTATTACTAAACTATTGAGAGTTTGGTAGAGGATAATTAACCTTTCAAGATACAAGGACTTACAGCCAATGCTAAGAGAAAGATAGAGTTGGCGGAGGAGAATTGAGCAAAAGAAGAGAGAGAGAGGGGGGGGAGGAGAAGTGTGACCCAAAAGGCTTAAAATAGTAGAAGGGTATTTTTGGGATAAAATTTATTTCTCTCTCCAAACACATATGGAAAAATCATAATTTACCACTAGATAACTCATTCCATGGCAAAAGAGAATACTATTCAGGTCCATTTTCCCATTTTCTCTCAACAGAAAACTTACAAAAAAACCCAAAGCAAATTTCCTTGTCAGAGAAAGTACCATTTAGGCTTGAATTAAAGAAGTAAAAAGCTACTCATATGCTTTTGCAATTTGGACCTAGGTAAGGGTACTTTGGGCCATAATGACCTTTTCTTAACCGTCATGAACATTTGTGCCAATAAATCATAACTTTTATCGTGAGTCCTAAAAATGTTATCTGAAAAATAGTCTTAAAAATATCACAGGAGCCTAAACACTTCTAAATATGTAGAGAAGCCAAGTCACGTTTATGATCATTTGGATTTTGGTAAAACAACGAAAAAAAAAAGAAATTAGATTTTATATGTTGAAATTTGAAACAAATAAAAGCAAGAAAAGTCCGGATTTCAATATATGTTGAAAAATTCCCAATTTACTTAGAAAAATAAAACTTTTAAAATTATTTTAAAAAATACAATTTTTTTACAAATTGATAAGATGCTTGAGGTAACTGGTCAAACTAATTGAGATAACGAGTTTAGTTATCTCAAGTAACTCGATTAATTACTCCAAGTAACGCAATTAGTTACTTTGAGTATTTTTTAAAAGTACTAATTTTGAAGACAAAGTGGCATTTGTCTAAATATTTTAAAAGTGTTATTTTTCTAAATAATGTTTTAAAAAATTATATAAATATAAATAAATCTTTCATTTTTCTAAAATTTTAGCACAATTAGGATTTTTCAAATTTAAGTCTTTGGGCTTGGCCTTTTTCATTTTTAGTATATAAAAATACATTGTTTTATTTTTTAAAATTTGATTTTTTTTAAATAAATGATTTACATTTTCAAAAGTTGAATTCACTTTATAAAAAATTGATTTACTTTATAAAAAGTAGATCAACTTAAAAATGACTATTTATCAAAATAAAAATTAAAAAACGGTCATTTATTAAATAAGTGTAAAAAGGGCTATTTTTTAAATTGATCTTAAAAAAATGCCATTTCTTATAAATTCTTACAGAAAAATCTCGGATTTTAAAATTGTTTGATAAATTCTGAATTTAATTAGAAACATATCATTTTAAAAGTATTTATAAAAATATCATTTTTTTATTAATGGATGAGATACTTGAGATAACGGGTCAAGTTACCTCAAATAGCTAGATTGTTTACTCCAAATAGCATAAATAGTTACCTCGAATACCATTGAAAAAGATTGATTTTAAATATTTATTAAAAGTGTTATTTTTTATAAAACTTAAGAAAGTGATATTTTCTAGATCTGTATGGGATTTTTCAAAAAATTCAGTCCATCCAGAATTTCTCAAGGGCTTCTTATAAAATTTTAAGCCCAAAGTACCAAAAATTAAAAAAATCCCGGATGGGATATTTCTTTGAAAAATACCGGATTTATTTAGAAAAATATCAAGTTTTAGTAGAAAATAAATATTTTTAAAATATTTAGAAACATACCATTTTTCCTTCAAAATTGGTGTTTTTCAATGATACTCGAGATAGTAAGTTAGGTTAATTAGGGAAACTAATCTAGTTATTTGAAGTAACGATCAAATTACCTTTGATAACTTGACTAGCTATCTTAAGTATCTCATCAATTAATAAAAAGTGATATTTTTCTAAATACTATTAAAAATAGTAGTTTTATAATTAAATTTGTAATTTTTCAGAATAATCTCAAATTCTGGCATTTTCAATTTGTTTTTTTTAAAATTACCATAAAAATCAAATTTCCTCATTTTTCAATGTTTCGTACTTGGGCTGGAATTTTGTAAGAAGCCTATATATATGAATGGACTTATAAGCCGAATGGCCGAATTTCATGTTCAAGTTTGAAAAAGCAGCCCTTTCCAGACATTATTAAAAACTGGCTGAATTATCAAAATGTTTAACAGGATGGTTGGGTAATTAACAAAGGGCTAAAATATAACGATTTTTGGATTTTTATATCAGTTTAGTAGTTTGTGAAAAAAAAAAGTAAAAAACTTAATATATTAATAAACATAATATGATACACTAATACACAATAATTGTTATATTCAAATAAAACTGATATAATAATTAATAAAAATTGATATATAAATTGTTATGTTAATACACAGCAATATCTTACTAATGAAATTGATATACGAAAACTGTATCTACGGATAAAATTCATCACTATAAATAGCTAAAATTATGATTTAGTTAGCATAGACTTATACCGACGATTTCTTCAAATTTTTCGTCGCTATGACCCTATTTTACACAATCTAAGTCATCTTTATGGCGATTATATGCGTTTTACCAGGGATCTAATATATAGTCGGTATAGAGATGAATCTAAGTTGGGGACCTTGTTGCAACTTGCAGCGACTTTGTAGTCGATATATACATGTTGGAGCAGTTTCTCACCAGCCGTCCACGTGTCTCTGAATCACTGATGTTGTATTCTCCAACTGTCAACGTGTCATTGCTATTCCAAAGTGCTCTGAACTCCAGGCAGGGTCGGAGAGGAGATGGCCACCTGCAAAGACTCTCCGATGCTTAAGTCAGTGGTCTTTCTTTTATTCAGGGTAGCAAGGATTTAGTTCTATATGAGTATATATTTGTTTCTTGCTTGTAAGCTTTTTTATATACTTCTTTTTATAAGCGTACATACTTTTTTTTTTTGGGAACGCATGGCTCATATATGCATATTCCTGAGAATATGAACCACCCGGTTTACAATCTTAGGACCGAGTACCTTTTTCCTCCAGACTTTTTCCAGAGGTCACGGGCCGTGATTACCGTGATCTCTGCTGTACCGCTGTAGCCTGGTTTCCGCTGTCTCCTATGGTTCGAGTCTGTCAGGGGCGAGATTTGGACAAATCGTTATTCTGTCAGGACGGCTTGCCCCCTGCGCACACCTACTCAGGATCGTATTAGATGCTCTATCTGGGTCTGGAGCTGTGAGTTGCTTTCTATTGTATTCTAGTGGAAGACCCTTGGGGCTTCCGACCCCCCAACTGTCGAGGTAAGAATCGGACTAAGCTGAGTCCATCCAGGGTCTGGGATGGGTTCGACCCTAACTTCGGACACCCAATGGCCGATGTGATATCATGTGCTACTCGCGTGACTTTTAGCTAGTCACTCTTGACACATGTCAGACAGTGGGCCCTACTTGTGACCTGTTCTGCCACTTAATCGTCCACGTGGTGTATGATTTGGGAACAGGTCCCACAACTGCCCCCATTTCCCTATTTGATGGATTCGTATCCGTCAAGTAGGGAAATCGTTTATCTATTCTTCTAATTTGGGGGATACACGTGGCTCCCCCTTGCCGACGCAGAGGCATGCCATCCCATGTCACGAAATTTTTAAATTTCGAAGTTCCGACTGTTCGGTCTCCTTTGCTCTCCATTTTTCCAGAATAACTCTTCCGCTCCCCCTCTATAAAAGCTGTACTTACGCTCATTTTTTATTTTACTAAAATCTTCAATTATTCAAGCCTCTTAAAATCCTAGGGTTTCCGACTTCCCCCTTTCAAGAGACTTTTGCACTTTCGATCGTATCCAGAACAATGGCCTTAAGCCAAGATCAGGAATTGTGTCCCATCTGGATTCGGAGTTGGATTTACTGAAGAGACAGCTCTGCCTCCCCGGCAGAGTGACGCTGTAAAGGGTCGAAGGCCCTACGGATTGGTATCTTCGTTCCTCTACCTCTGAGGGCTCTATTATCCTAGGCAGAAAACACCTGGAATGGCTACGATTCCCTCTTTCTCCTCTGATCCACCAATTCTTTGCTTTGACGGGGATATATCTGATGCAATTAAATGTAAACGGGTTCATGATTCTGATGGGACTTTCCGCCCTATCAGTTCTCTATAACCTGCACATCGACCTGGAGGTGGTTTTTCATACTTACAAACTCACCCTCATCCCCAAGAAGAGTTCCTACCCCACCTTTTACCTCCAACCGCTACCGGAACATCATATCTTCTGGGGCTTGCCGAGTTCAGACAAGCAATGGGACTCCCACACTAGGCTATACGCCGTTGGAGGGGCGTGGAGCTCCCCTTAGGTGAATGGCAAGCACTTCCAAATTCCCTCAGCTTTCCTGCAGAGTAAGTGCTAGGTCGTGATTTTCGGGTCTGTATTCTTCTCGTCTGTTATTGCTCACATTATTTTGTCTTGTGCAGTTTCGGTAGAAGAGAATAGGTTCGAGCCGCATTTGTCGGCGGGGCGGCTCAAAGGCCTGGAGGGGATCGTCATCTTCGGATTTCCTGGGGACTGCCAGCACATCCAGGCCATCCTCAACCCCTTGGTGATGAATATGATGCCTAGGATGGTTTCATACCTTCCCTTCCCTCTGGATACCTGGGTCATCACAAAGCACCTGCGGAGCCGACTTGACGCCTCTGCCCTGAACCGATTCCGCCGGGACGAGCATGATCGAATCGCCATGGTGGGTCAGTAGGTTATGGCTTCAAGCTAATTGGCGGGCTCCAACGACCTGGTGGCACTGTCTAGCCACGAGCTCGAGGAAGCCGTGAGGTTAGTGGCCGAGGAGTGCGTCAGGCTCTGTAGGGAGGAAGCCGCCGCCCCCAAGAGCGCTAGGGGTTGGTTCATTTTTGCATCCTTGAGCTTCGTGGGTCGAATTATGGCTGTGACCTAAACATGTTACTTGTTCTTTGCAGGTTCTGAGATGGGCCCATCGGCTGACCCCTCCCCCGCCAAAGGGGGAGCCGCAGGACATAAGGCTCGCCCCAAGGCACCCGCTGGCTGGCTTCTCGTGGTGCCCTCAGGAGATGAAGTGCCCACGATCCCCCACTCTGACACAGGCGGACCTCCATCCGGGGGAACGTCTACCACAAGGACTGTATACGGCGAGGAGACGCCCCTGAGTCTGGCTGGGGGGTCTGCTGCACCAATCTCGTCCACCCCTGACTCTGGTTCGAAATCGGGTGCTACTTGCCTCGGTGGGAAGATCGCTGAGCTCAGTGGGGGGGCTTTGAGGTTGAAGTCTCGGCTATCTTTCCCTCCCCCGGTCCCAATAAAGCGGTGCCACGAGGTCGGCTCATCTAACAAAGAAGAGGGCCGGGCGGAGAAGAGGGGCAGGGTTGCCCCCTTGTCTGACAGTGATGACGACGGGGCCACGCTGACCCTTCTAAGGAGAATAAGGTCCGTGTGCAGTGGCCCGCCAAGAGGAGATGCACCACCTCCCACCGTGGCTGACGGCGCTCTCGGTGGCGTCGAGCTTTCCTCCGTCCCTACCACCACTGCTACGGGGGCATGCTCGGCTAGGGGAGACGGTACCCTCATGGCTAGCGGGGTGGAGCTGTGTTCCTCAGGCATGGGCAACGCCTAAAGAGAAGGTCCAGCCGCAGAGCTGGAGCTGGAGGCGCTCTCTTTGGAGAACGTCGAGCTTATCACCAGCAATACCTTCGCGCAGGTTTGGTCCATTCGGTTGCTTCTATGTTTTTTAGCATCTTTGCTAGACGCTGATGGCCCCTTTTTTTGTTTAACTTGCAGCTGGCCGCCATTCGGTCTTTCTATTCCTCTCGCGTCAGGGATTTGACCGAGGAGCTGAACTCCCGCTCTGCACTAGCCGAGCGCAGCAAGGCCGCCCTTGCCGAGTTGAGGTCTGACTTCGATTTATATCGGAGCCTCGAGGAGGCGAGGGTCAGCAGTGCGATGGCTCACGCTCTGAGTGTCGAGAGGACCAGGCGCGAGGAGCTGGCTGCGAGACTGGTCGAGGCGGAGGCCGATAAACTTTCTCAATCTGAGGCCGCCAGACTGGCTCAGACCGAGCTATGGGTCAAGGAGCAAGAATTGCAGAGCGCGGGGACAGAGATAGGACTGGCTTTCGTCGCTTGTGACAGGGCTGTTGATGATGTCAAAGAAGCGAGAAAAGCCGAGGCAAAAGCCAAGCTAGAGGCCCACTCTCTACAATGCAGACTTAACCGGTCCAACGAGCTAAATCGACATCTCTTCTTGGATCACAAAAATCTGATAGGTACTCATGTGGAAATGTCTCACAAACACAGCGAGGACCTTGCCAGCATTAACACTTTTTTGGTCGACTTATCGCAGCGGCAAGCGGAGCTCAGGCCGGCGGCACTGAAGGAAAGGATGGCGGATGTGGAGAAACTGAAAACGAGATACCAGACGCAAGTGGACGTCATTTCTGCGGAAAGTTACAGGTCTAGCTGGGAGAATAGAGAGTTCGAAGGCCACACTGAGGTGGTAACGCTAGACCAGTTTGATGAGCAAAAAGACATCGAGAGAGACCACTATTCTGTTAAGCACTACATGCAGCAGCTTGGGGATGAGATCAGCATTACGTTCCCGGCTGACGTGCTGAAGATGGTTGCTGCGGAAAAGGACGGGCCCTCTACATCCGCCTCTGGTACCAAAGAGCTTATCCCCATTTCCGGTCTGCCAGATCAAACTTCGGAAGCCCCCAGCAGTCAGTTGGTCTCGGGGTCTCAACTGGTGAGGGGTCTGGTGCGGTCATTGTATCCAGTGATGAATCCGACCCTGGTACACCACACTCCACCGGAGCTGGTCTAAGCGGTGGGACTGGCTGCGCTCCCCTGGCCGGAGGTAATTAGGGTCCCTTATTTTGTACATTTGTAAAGCTGACCCTCGTTGTAACCCTCCATATAAATAATAAGAACAGTGTAATTCTCTTTAGTCTGTTTTCTTTTTTCTTTGTTGACTGCATCCGAAGTAAAGTTAAACCTTGTTGTAGCCGTCTGTATAAATAATTGTGGATGACTCGGATGGACACGATTTTGGACTATTAGTGAGTCCTCCTCGAGCTTTGATTGTCAAGATTAGTTCCGGAGATAGGGATGCAGCTTTGACTCATCCGGTTTTACGGAGGTATAACTTTTGTTATGACTTGTTTTGGCAGAGTTCGACCCGCGCGTGTGGCTGGACTTCTCCGACCTCAAATGGGACCACGCTCGGAACCAGTTCCAGGGATTGGTTGACCATTGTTTGGACCCGTCGTTACAAAGAAGAAGGCCTAGGCTCGGCTCTTATCGGGAACAAACAGGGCACTACCACTCCGATGTCTCCCTACGAGTCCATTCGCGACCCGCCTCTCGTAAATAGTCCTTTTGAGCACGCACCACTGTTGACCGTGCGCTTTGTATTTTTAGGACATAATAACCAGACTTTAATCTTAATTTCTGTCTTCACGTTTGATCTGGTACTGGACTACTTCCAACGGATAGACTCTAAATCCGTTCACATCTTGCCCATGCGCAAATAAACCATCCCCCAGGTAGAGCCTACTTTCCTTTAGCTCTTCGTATAGCTAAAACGTTCCGTAGGGAGGGTCCACTTCCAACGGGTAGATCCCGACCTTGCTTTCCTTTAGCCATTCGTATAGCTAAAATGTTCCTTAGAGAGAGTCCACTTCTCCGACCCTGCTTTCCTTTTAGCCCTTTGTATAGCTAAAATGTTCCTTAGGGAGGGTCCACTTCCAATGAGTGGATCCTGATCCTGCTTTCCTTTAACTCTTCGTATAGCTAAAATATTCCTTAGGGAGTCTGCTGGTAAGCTTTTGGGTTGCGCACCCCTTTTCTCCTCGTATATTTTCTCGGGTCATCGACAAGCGTTTTATTGCACGATGTGATTCCTATAGTACGATCATTTTCGAGATCTGCTAGCAAGTTTTTGTTGCGCAGCTCCTCTTTCCTCGTATGTTTTCTCGGGTCGTCGACAAGTAACGTGATCCCCATAGTACGATCGTTTTTGAGGTCTGCTGGCAAGTTTTTGGTTGCACAGCTCTTTCCTCTTCGTACGTTTTCTCGGGTCGTCGACAAGCGACGTGATCCCCATAGTACGATC
>JXTB01000040.1:836150-865533 GCA_002914805.1 Parasponia andersonii
GCAAGTTTTTGGTTGCGCAACTCTTTCCTCTTCGTATATTTTCTCGGGTCATCGACAAGCGACGTGATCTCCATAGTACGATCGTTTTTGAGGTCTGCTGGCAAGTTTTTGGTTGCGCAACTCTTGCCTCTTCGTATGTTTTCTCGGGTCGTCGACAAGCGACATGATTCCCATAATACGATCATTTTTGAGGTTTGCTGGCAAGTTTTTAGTTGCGCAACTCTTTCCTCTTCGTACATTTTCTTGGGTCGTCGAGAAGTGATGTGATTCCCATAGTACGATCGTTTTTGAGGTCTGCTGGCAAGTTTTTGGTTGTGCAGTTCTTTCCTTTTCGTACATTTTCTCGGTTCGTCGACAAGCGACGTGATCCCCATAGTACGATCGTTTTTGAGATCTGCTGGCAAGTTTTTGGTTGCGCAGCTCTTTTCTTTTCGTACATTTTCTCGGGTCGTCGACAAGCGACGTGATCCCTATAGTACGATAGTTAATTGCACGAATAGTGCGTATGGTCCGCAACTGAGGTGTGGGGTCTGCTACTGTGGGCAGACCCTTTTCTGTAGCAGCCCGGTATGATTTTTTGCCTGTGCAAATAAAACGTGGGATCTGCAACTGTGGGCAGACCCCTTTCCATGTCAACCCGGTATGATTTTCTGTGCAACTGAGGCATGAGGTCTGCCACTGTGGGCAGACCCTTTTCCGTAGTAGCCCGGTATGATTTTTTGCCTGTACAAATAAAACGTGGAGTCTACCACTGTGAGCAAACCCTTTTCCATGGTAACCCGGTATGATTTTCTGTGCAACTGAGGCATGGGGTCTGCAACTATGGGCAGACCCTTTTCTGTAGCACCCCAAAAGATGAATCCATGCATCAAAAAGGGGAACTTGACCTGTTTTGGATTTAAGCTTTTCAATAATATAAGTATTCTTACATCATATGCATGTGCCTTACACGTGATACTTTTTCAAGTGTTGAGCATTCCACGTGTGCGGTAAATTTTTTCCGGTCCCGAGTTCTTTCAAGATGTACGCACCATTGCCTAGAGCTTTGATCACCTCATAGGGTCTGATCCAATTAGAGTCCAGTTTCGAGAAAATCCCTGTTCTAACTTTCAGGACCCAATCCCCAGCGTTAAATCGTCGAGCATTAACTTTTTTTGCGTAGTAGGACCTAGCCTGCTGGTGGTATGATGCCAGGTGGACCAGAGCCATGTTTCTCGTTTCTTCCAGGAGGTCTGTGTTGCGGCTTAGCTGACGTTCGTTTAAGGGGGCATCTCCTACCACTTCGGAGCGGAGGGTCAGGAGGCCGACCTCTGTCGGGATCACAGCCTCTGATCTGTAGACCATGGCGAATGGCGTTCTTCCAGTCGACCTCCGCTCTATGGTTCGATGGGCCCACACAACGGCCGACAGTTTTTCTAACCACTTGCCTTGAGCCTCCTGTAAGTTCTTTTTGATGTTGCTGAATATGGCTTTGTTCGTCGCCTCTGCTTGGCCGTTCCCCTGAGGGTAGTTCACGGAAGAGAGACTGAGCCTCATATCATACAGCTCACACAACTCCTTGAGCTTAGCATTTTAGAACTGTGTACTATGATCGGCGTGTATCTCTTTCGGGATCCCGAATCGACAGATTATGTTCTTCCAGATGAAGTTAATCGTGTCTGCCTTATTAACAGTCGCGTAGGCTTCAGCCTCTACCTATTTGGTGAAGTAATCCGTGGTCAGCAGGACGTACCTCCTTCCTCCTGGACTTCTGGGGAGCTCTCCAAAGATGTCTAGATCCCATTTGGAGCGAACTTCTGGTATTTATCACATTTCTTGATGAATCGGGCTGCCTCTGCCATCATGTATGGCCAAAAGTATCCGGCCGTTAGAGCCTTGTGGCCGAGGCTGTGCCCGCCAGAGTGGTTGCTGCATATTCCCTCGTGAATTTCTGCCATCAGTTTTTACGCACCTCTGCGACTTCATTCCTTAAACCCAGTATGGCCTCGTGGGCCATCTCTACCTTCCGGTTTGATTCTGTCAGGACGGCGAGCATCTGATCTAGCTTTTGCTCCAAATCTGGTCATGCTTTTCGGGAGCTCCCTTCAGCGTCAGGACGAGTGCTCCTGATTTTCATTCTCGAGGGTGCCATCCGATGTTGTATGTCCTTTTGTTCGGAGAGAGCGCGATCGTGAGTCTCCTACTCTTTTTTCTCACGCTCAACCATTTCCCACAGACGGCGCCAAACTGTTGGATCGGTTTCTCACTAGCCGTCCACATGTCTCTGAACCGCTGATGTTGTATTCTCCAACTGTCAACGTGTCCTTACTATTCCAAAATGCTCTGAACTCCAGGCAGGGTCGGAGAGGCGGGGGTGGCCACCTGCAAAGACTCTCCGATGCTTAAGTCAGTGGTCTTTCTTTTATTCAGGGTAGCAAGGATTTAGTTCTATATGAGTATATATTTATTTCTTGCTCGTAAGCTTTTTTATATACTTCTTTTTGTAAGCATACATGTTTTTTTTGGGAACGCATGGCTCATATATATATATTCCTGAGATTGTGAACTACCCAGTTTATAATCTTAAGACCGAGTACCTTTTTTCTCCAGACTTTTTCCAGAGGTCACGGGCCGTGATTACCGTGATCTCTGCTGTACCGTTGTAGCCTGATTTCCGCCGTCTCCTATGGCTCGAGTCTGTCAGGGGCGAGATTGAACAAATCACTAATCTGTCAGGACGGCTTGCCCCCTGCGCACACCTACTCAGGATCGCATTAAATGCTCTGTCAGGGTCTAGAACTGTGAGTTGCTTTCCATTGTATTCTGGTGGAAGACCCTTGGGGCTTCCGACCCCCTAGGTGTCGAGGTAAGAATCGGACTGGGCCGAGTCCATCCAGGGTCTGGGATGGGTTCGGCCCTCTGGATGGGTTCGGCCCTAACCTCGGACAGCCTAATGGCCGATGTGGTATCATGTGTGACTCGTGTGGCTTTTAGCTAGTTACTCTTGACACATGTCGGACGGTGGACCCTACTCGTGACCTGTTCTGCCACTTAATTGTCCACATGGTGCATAATTTGGGAACGGGTCTTACAATATATATATATATATATATATATATATAGAACTATGGCCACATACTCCACTCTTTGACTATTGCAGAATCACACAAACTCTAAATATTAGCAATACTTAAATATGGCATCACTAACGAAGTTCATGACCCAGAACAATATCACTAGATCCCACATCCAATCAAGAGCTTGGTTCGCACCTGAAAAATGGTCCAAACAAGATTTTTTTCGTGATTTTGATCATTTTGAACACAAAATTAATCTCTTTATACAATGAGCGTTTTCGCTTGACTTGTTAATGCCGTCCTATTCTACTACGTGGCCTTTGTTTGGTCCCCACGCCCCAATCTCGTTCCATTATTTTTCACAGACTAGCAACTTAATTGGTTGTTTTTTTTTTTTTTTAATTTTATTTAGGCGAGCTAGATAGCATAGTCATAGTCACCCAAAAATTGTCCGACTGAATGAGGAAAACGATTAGACATGATCACGATTCAGCCTTTCTTGTTGGTATGCATGGCACAAATCGATCAGGAATGAGCGTAGCGCAGTAGCTGATGACTTGTGAAGCTTCATTAATCGTTTCAGGAAAAAAAAAATGAAAAAAGTAAACGGTTGGTTTACGTTACAATCATAAGAGTACGCCCTACCAGTAGGGGCACGATGTGAAATTTTTCGAAAGGAGGAGGATTCAATTGTATTCAGTTTGTTATGAATATATATCGGTCAACAATTTAAAGTAAGATACAAAAATAATATAATAGTCTCTCAAATGGGAAAAAAAATTCAAATACATGTAATTAGTCATTTGAAAATTTTATTATTTTAACTGTACTTAATTATTACAAATTCAATAAACAATATTTGATGAATAACAGTAATTTTGCATGCTTCAATAGTGAGATAATTAAGGCCGGTTTTTATAAGGTCATAATCCTTTAAGATTGTAAATTCTTAATTAAATTATCTTCCTTCTTTCTTTTTTCGGATTTCTTAGTTCACTAATTACTAAAAAGGGTGTAAAGTCATAATCCAGCACTTGTTGTTCACTATAATAATTCAATTACTTCAAATAATTTGAGAAAGTACAACTTTCTTTTCCTTTTTCTTTTTTCTTTTCCTCTTATCAGCCCCATTTATTAATGGATTATATTAGAGCTACTGTACCAAAATATGTAGATGTCAATTGTTACAACTCAATTAATGTAAAGATTATTAGCAATTAAACACATGCCACATATGAGTATTAAAAATATTTTTTGAAATTTAATGTGGGTATTAAAATTTTGGTATAAATAATAGTTAGCCCAAGCATTATTAATAGGGGTAATAACCCCATTTGAAATAAAGCCACCCTCCTATTCATAAAATGACTAAATTGGACAACTTAAAACTTATTTGGCGCACACTATTCTCAATTCTCACAAGGGATTCTCTTCATTTTTATTTTTGCGAACACCTCAATCCACTTATTTTATTTCCTTCTAGTTTATATCCTTTACACCAGTTACTTCTCTCTTTGTAAGACTCTCTTCCCCTTCTCTCTCACTTCCCAGTCTCTCACACATGATGAACTAAGGTCCTTTTCATCATCTTCTCTATTTATTCATCTTCTATTTTTACTTCTCTATTTCATTTCTCATGAAAATTTTATGTGGGTCATCTCCTCCTAAATTTATTATTAATAGGCAACTTTTTTGTTTTTAATTTCTTAATGACTTTATTTCACAAAAAACATAAATATGATACAAAGAGAAAATTCTGCAAGATGTTGATATTGAAGGTAGGTATGTATTTCAAATTTTCATATTTCATGGTAGATCTTTTTAGTGAATGTAAGCAACCGTATTCAATTTTAAGGTTTTTTTCTCGGTGAAATTCTTAGTTTGCCGTCCTATTTTAACAATGTCAAGCATTTGAATGAACGAAAAAGAGTTCGGAGATCGCTGGTGATATAAAACAAAATTGAGAAACTAGGACTTCAATTCATTTTTGCTAAGAAAAGAGAAAGACCAAGAAGACACCGAGTGGCACTTTAAAGTTCACAGAAGCAGCCAAAAAAAATTTAAAAAAAAAAAAGGAAAAAACGAGTGCCAATTTAAGGACCACCAGAAAAATCATTTAGAAAATTAATCAAAAAGAAAAAGAAAAATCATTTAGAAAGCCAAGAAAGAACCAACAGAAAACTATTTATTATTTACTCATTGTACTAGCCAAGCCAATTGTGGATCGCTTCTACTACCAACTAGCTTTTTCTTTTCCTTTTTTTTTTTTATTTTTATTTTTATTTTCGTACTGGTATGGTTTGCTATTAATAACTATTTGTCACCTTCAGGGATCTCGTCTCAATTATTTTTGCTCATTAATATCTTTTTAAAGTCCTCGTTTTGTGAGAGAATAATACAGCTAAATTAATTGTCGTTGACTCAAAAGAAAATAAATGTACGTACTTCTGGCTTTCCCAGGTTGAAGGACACGCATCCCGGGTCCTACACATGTGGCTCACCGTTCAAGGAGATTCCAACATAATTAGTAGTTCTCCTCACAAATCACAATATGCTCCAAACGCCAAGAATGTTTGTTACTAAAAATAAAGGGTTAATGAATTTAATAGCCATGAATTATCCGTGTAATATGATTTTGTCGTGATTTTGTCTCCTAAATTTTTAATTTACGCGGTAATAATTCTTTAATTATATAATTATTACAGTAATAATATTTTATTAAAATTGTTAAATATGTAACAAAAATAAATCATTATATAACATATAATTTGATAATTATAGTAAAAAAAAATATGATTCTTAATTTTTAACTTAGATAGTAGATTTTCAAAATTTATTTAATTATTACAATAATGATTATTATTTTCATAAATTATTAAATTTTTAACAATAATGAGTATTGTGCAAAATGCATAATTTAATAATTATAATTAAAAATGAAATTCTAACTCATAAATAAATATTAATTTAAGTCCATAAATAATCTTGCTTTTAGGGTAATGTATATTTTGTGATGAATATAAGTTTTGCTTGTCCATTTATCTTGATTTATCGTGCAAAGGAATACATATATATGATTTACTCAAAAAAAAAAAAAAACAGAGCTCTCATAAAAATATATGGTGCACATGGATCGAAACAAACACATTTCCTTACCTCCAATTTTTTTTTTTTTTTTTGATAACCTTGGTCAAACTTAGGTATCAATTTATCAAAAGTGCAAATACAAAAATATCTTTCAGGAACACTCCCAAAAAATACACTATATCTACATATGCATACATATATCTGTATCCTGGAGTAAGTTTTTGATCATGAAGGAAAAATGTTGAAGAATAAAAATAGATAGAAAATTTCTAAAACAAATGGGTAGAAAATTATTATAGATATATTTTTTTTCCTGTTAACGTCGAATTTTAGAATAAGTAACATTTAATAGGTGTGTGCTAAAAAAATATGTAACTTTCAAATTTTAAGGAGTTTCGAGACTTATTTATAAATATTTTCAAAATTATATTACATATCCAAAATTAATTAGATATCCTATTCTCTAACAAACTCTAAAATATATTTTTTTCCCATCAAATCTAAACTCCTTCCGTAGCCAACGCCATAAATTTCTAGAGTAATGACTGGAAGAAGAAATTTATTATACTTTTTTATTAATGTCCAAATTTGAAATAAATAATATTTAAAATGTGTGTGTCAAGAAAATATTTAACTTTTAAATTTTAACAAGGAGTTCATTAGAAAGAGGGCTAGGAAAGGGTGACAATATAGTCAAAAAATTTTATAGGGTATATATATGAAGGGAATCTACTAGTGACCTCACGATGAAAATGGGGACTCATCTATAAATATTTTTTAAAATTGCACTCATTACTATGTCATAATCTAAAATTTAGTAAAAACCTCATTTTTTAACAAATCCCAAAATGCTTTTTTTCTCTAATAAATACTAAACTGGTTCTATCACCACCATCTACAACATTCTGCTAGCACTGCCAATCTCGGCCACTTGACTTGGTTGAATTTTATTTACTATTGGTGGAATACTTTCGACTACCAATAATGACTGTGCCTCCTCTAACTACCTTTTTCGACTCGAGTCAAAATAGGAGGCAATTTCATAATTCAGAATTATTCATTAAATGGAAGTTTTGTTTGTAATTGATTTGTTTTTTATCCTTTTTATTCATCACATGTTTTATATGATCAAAATTGATCATCAACCTATTTTTTATTATCTATGAATAGAAAAATAAGATTGACCGTTAGGTTTCAATCTAATAGTTGAAAAATTCTCATTAGAATTTGTTATAATATATTATAATCATGAGATTAATTTATACTAAATTTGTTACAATGTTTAGAATTTGGAGTCATTTATTAAGGGAAATTATCACTGAAATATCCTATATATATATATAATAGATAATATAAATGGATATTGTTTTGCTGAATTAATATTCATTATGCACATATTTTCATGGTAAAAAGTACAGAGAGAAAAACATTAAATAATATGTATTTATTTTTATTTTTTTTTCAACTACTTAAACTATGATAATCGTTAGATAATCAGTCAACGACTAAAAAACAAATATCTATGGATAGGTTAAAAAAATACCTACTAGATTATAGCCATATATATATATATATATATATATGTAACTGTATAGAATAAATGTTATTTGTTCATTAAGAGAAATAACGAAAAAAATATCATAAATTGACATTTTATTTGTTCATTTTTTGAAGGAATTTCTTGTGTCTTTGAAATGTCAAATTAAATCTTCATATTTCATTTTTATCCCTTAATTCTTTTTACTTTAACACCTATGAAATCTATTCTTCCTTGATCAACTAAATTGGAGAAAATTGAATAAAAAAATGCACTGAATTTCCCATTAAATAATAATGAAACCTTAATTTCCCATAAAAAATAAGTAAAAATTAAAAATAAAATTAAATTAAAATTTTAAAAATCAAAATTGAATTTAAAAGATAAATAGATCTTAATTTTATTTGATTTTTATTTTCATTGAAGACAATTTTAGCTTTCATTGTTCTTTAAGGACAATTACCTTATTTCATTTTTATTTCAACTAATTGTAGCTCAAGAATAGCAAAAACTAAACCATTTAAATGTGTCTTTTATTCAAAGACTTACTTATTAAAACTCTTTGCTTTTCTCTTTAACTTATCCTTTAGCCTCTCAAAAGGAAAAAAAAAATGTTATAATTTGGTTTGTATCAAGTTATAACTTAAAAATGCTTTTGGAGAGAGATAAAATTGATAGATTTTACAAATTAAGTAAAGAAATTGATAGGAACAACATAATTTGAAAGAGAGAGGTAGAAAATTATATTGCTTCGTTGATCAAGTTAAAATTTTTAGGTCTTGTTTGGTAACCACTTATTTAAATAATTTTTTATTTTTTTAATCAAAAAGATGAAAATGCTTTTCAAAAATATGTTTGGTAAAACTACTTTTGTTTTTCATTTTTTTAATTTGACAACAAAATTTTTAAAATTTTAAAAACAAAAATTTTTTACTTTCAAATTTTTTTTAAACAATCTTGTAGGAATGCTAGTATCAAAATTCAAACATATCAAGACTTACATCATTATTTCCCTTAACATTTTCTATCTCATCACTATTTCTTTTGTTATTATCTCTCTAGTCTCATGTAAAAGTGATATTTTTTTAAATATTTTAAAAATTTGTATTTTCAAAATAAAAATTTTAAAATTGGTATTTTTCAAAATATAATTGTAAAATTTGGTACTTTTCAAAAATTTCCCAAAATATTTAGAAAAATATTACTTTTAAAACTTTTATTTTGAAAAAGACACACTGATGAAATTTATTTAGATAAATACCACTTTTTCTCTCTCCTATTTTCTCTTTCCTTTTTCCTTTGTTACTCTCCCTTTTAATTTTCACTTTCAAAAGTAAAAAGTGCTAGTTACCAAATATATATTTATTTTTTTATTTTAGAAAACAAAAAGTACAACATTGGTACTAAACACATTTTTGTTTTTGAAATACAAAACATAAAATAAAATAAAGTACTTTCATTTTTGTGTTTGAAAAAATGAAAAATAAAAATATTACTAAAAAGCACCCTGGTTACAAACTCTTAATAAACTTATATATAGAGAGAAGCAGCACCTACTGTGATCATATATAGCTTTGATATTATTATTAACGGATATAAAGGTATACTTGGGTCCCCTTGAATCTGAAGCATAATATGCACCAAATTCTTTCTATAGTTGGAGTAGTGTTCTAGTAGATTGTCAATCTATATATATACACTCTATATATAGTGTATATATATACACTGTAGGCAACACCGGTACTTCTACTTGTATGTCACAAGGGTCTTGAGGTGGCCCATTTGCTAGCTGTTTTGCTTTACAAAATGCAAGAGATATATAAAGTTTTATTTTTTTATTTTTTTTAGCAATTAATATGTATGTTTTGATTTGACTAGTCAAACCGTGTTCTTATCTCGCGCCTCATCACTTATTGATGATCTTATGGAATGTTCTTATAAGTTTCCCTTTTTTTTTTTCTCAAAAGGAAGAGGGGAAAAAAAAGCCAGATCATAACAAACACATGCATATAAACAAGGCCCAAGCATTACAAATACAATCAACAGTAAATAACTAGTTTATCTATTTTCCTGCTTGTTTTAGTTTTAAGTAAGGGCCTTTTAGTTAACGAAATTGGTTAGCTCAAGTGATAAGAACATCTTCTATTTAAGATCTCAGTATTAAGTTTGAGTCACATTGAGGTAGATGTAATAACCTATTATCTCTAATAGGGTGGGGTGAAGATTGAGAAGTAGTAGATATTTTCCTTTAATTTGTAATAAGATGAGATCATTAGTTAAACCTTACTTTAAAAGAAAAAAATAAGGACTCTTAGCCTATTTCGCTTGTAAATTAGCTATTCTCTCTATCCATTTCTAATTAATTAGTTATTTTTAAAAAATCCTCTTTTAAATTGACATAAATACCTCCACATAGTATTAAACAATGAAATCATATTTCTTAACACACACCTTTTATGTTTTAAAAAAGATTATTGTGCATTTAATTTGCTTTAAATAAAAAAAAAATCCTAGGCCTATACCTATAGTCAAAATTGAATCTTAAAATTATTTATAAAAATATTTTTATTCTTAAGCTCATAAAACAAAAATAAAAAATAACAATTAGTGAAATAAAATGAGTTTAAATTATTAAAGATAATTAAAATGAAAAAAAAAAAGAGCATAACAAAAGTTTGAGATAAAAATTTTATTTTTGTATTTCTTTTTTCCCCTCCCGCCTCATTTTAAATGAAAATAATAGTTACCAAGGACTCGTTTGTAATAGCTTTTACTTTTATTTTTATGCAGTAGAAGAAGAAAAGTTAACGTCATAGCTTTTAGTATACTGTTTAGATGATATATTTAAAATTTTGATTTGAGTATCTAAATGATATCTTTTTTGTCATTAATTAAAATAAAGCCAAATACAAAAATTTAAATTTTCATTAAAATTAAAAAAATCCATATATTTTTTGAAGCTTTTCTTAAAGAAGCAACATGAGTCTGGTTTCCTTTGAAAAAGCTTTTAGAGCCCAAAAATTCTTTTAATATTTTACTTAAACAGGCTCAGAAACTGCTTCTAGGCTTTTAGCTTCTAAAAACCATGCCAAACAGGCTCTAAGTCTAAAAAAGAGTTTAATATATTATAAACAATTAAAATAATATAATAATAAAAAGAGAGAATGACAATTTTAAAAAAAAGTTTCCAGTTTTATATCTTTATATATTTTGATCCCATTTTAAGTGTTTTCAATTATTTTTTAAAGGAAATTATTAAACTATTTTTTTCTTTTAATTTTTTTACTTATATTTTATGAGTTTAAAGGGTAAAAAAGATTTCTTCTACAATTCTAAGTTTTAATTTTAACTATACTAATGCCCCCTCCCTTTTCTTTTAAGATCAAATATAGCTATTATTATAAAAAGTATTGTTTATAATAATAGGTTAGAGTGGAAAAAAAAATGATTCCTCCAAAAGAAAAGTTAATTCTCTACTCCTATAATTATACTAGCCAAACTAAGTATAAAGCGTTGGCCATGACATCAAGAAAAAAAGAAAAACTAAATGCATCCAACAATAGTATAACATTATCAATGCGTTCGACTTCTAAAACAAGAGATTTTAGATTAACATCCATGATCTATAGGAGAGCCCCAATTCACGAAGGAGAGCCCTAATTCACGGAGCCTTCTCGTTTAATACTTATATAACATAACTACCATAAGCATCTTTCTTCTCGTTTAATACTTATATAACATAACTACCATAAGCATCTTTCTTGAATTGTGAGAAAGAGCACCAAACATCCCATGAACTTTATTGTTTTTTAGTAAATGCATATACATTTAGTGTAGATTTTGCCTTCCAAAAGGGTTATCTACAAGTCTACCCCTTTGGTTTTTTTCTTTTTATCTTTTTTTTAATAAACATTAAATATATTCTTACCAAAGAAGACAAACTACTCATCAGAGAAGACACAAATTGACGGTTTAATTTGATATAAATAAAAATGTAGGCGTTTTTTTTTTTTGGGTAAAACACTAAAATGGTGGGTTTTTGGTGATAATATCCAATTTAACTATTTATGGCTTAGGATTGAGGGTTTAGAGAAAGAGAGTTACTTCATTGAAATTGTTGAAGTTTCGAAGGCATAAAATGTTTATCCAAGTTAAAAGCTTTAAATTTTAAAATTGAAAGTTTTGTTTCTTTTCTTTTCCTTTTTTTTTCTTTTTACATAATTGATCGGGATAAGATGAATAATTAAAATGACCGGATTCTATCAAACGTGTTTGACAGTATGTGTTAGGAAGGGAAAAAAAACTACTTAGGGTTATATTTAATATTGTTTGTGCTCATTTCTGTTATTTCAGGTAAGATTATCTTTTTCTTGTATAATTTTTAAATAAGAAAAAAAAAATTGTATTGTAGACTTGTAGTCATCAAAAAAGTATAATTACTTAGAATCATCTATTTGTGTCTATTTGTGGACCTAGCTCATGATAAGACCCGTATAGGGCATGCAAGAATCTACATGACTTTTATGTAATATTCGCGTTTATTATTCTACGCCCACACACTGACACTAGTTCTTTGATGTATTTGGTAACTTACCACTCGTTTCAGCTTATATACACTACCTAATAGCTAGTGTAGACGAGTGCCCAGCAAAACCAACCACCTGATCGACTAGAAAATAGGAAAGGTCCAAAATATCACGTAAACATCATGAAGCCGCCGCGGTCCACCACTCACCGCCTCCACACCGCGGAACCCCTCCGCCGGACCAACTTCAACCGCATATTTGCGGCGGTTTACGCCGCCGCCGTCCTTCTCCTTCTCTTTCGCCACGCGCTTGCTATCAA
This sequence comes from Parasponia andersonii, assembly GCA_002914805.1. Lineage (NCBI taxonomy): Eukaryota > Viridiplantae > Streptophyta > Magnoliopsida > Rosales > Cannabaceae > Trema > Trema andersonii. The sequence continues at coordinate 848,676 of JXTB01000040.1, forward strand.
GTCGTTGCTCCTTTCCAACTTAGCCTACGGGAGTCGCTTTGCCGTCATCTTCGCCATGCTGATATCCGATATCGTCCTCATCTTCATGTGGTGCACCGAGCAGGCCTACCGAATGCGGCCTATTCGCCGCAAGGAATTCCCAGAAAATCTGAAAGAGATAGTGAGAGAGGACGAGTTGCCGGCGCTTGACGTGTTCATTTGCACGGCGGATCCCTACAAGGAGCCGCCGCTGGACGTGGCGAACACCGCGCTTTCGGTTTTGGCTTACGACTATCCGGCGGAGAAGCTGGCGGTGTATGTGTCCGACGACGGAGGGTCGCAGCTGACTCTCTTCGCCTTCTTGGAAGCCGCCAAGTTTGCGGCTCGTTGGTTGCCTTATTGCAAGAAGAACGACGTCCTTGATAGGAACCCCGAGGCCTATTTTGCAAAACTGGGTCATGATTCCGATCGGATAAGCTCGGAAGAGATCAAAAAACTTAAGGTACACAGTACTTAACTCTACTTGTAAAATTCGTATAACTTAGTTAAATAAACTAGTCATATAAAGTTATTTAGTTAAATAAACTAGTCATATAAAGTTATTTCTTTTTACTTGTTTTCCCCCTATTTCATGTTTATGTTGCAATTTTGTGGTTTTTTTTTCGGGGGGGTGGGGTTTGGGGGAGGAGTTTTGGTTAAATGCTCCTCCAAAAGGTGGATTAATATATTATTAACAGAGGAGAAAAAAAGCCAACAGTTACATAAATATGTAGAAGGGAAGTCCCAGACTATCCCTATTCACCCGAGGATACAAAGAGCGAAATTTCACCACATCCTAGTACAATTTCTATGACCCAAGACAGCCAATCCATTTGCACAATTATTGGCTTCCCTGAAAGTGTGAGAAAAATGAACTAATCTATCGCTCTTCTCCAATCATTAAAAACAGCTCAAGGGAACATTCAAAGAGCCTGAGATACATTAGTTCACAGCCACACAAGAGAATCACTCTCCACCCAAATTTTATGCCCAATAATAGCATTAACTATTGCCCATAGCTCAGCTTCTATTGCCGCCATCTCTCCCAGGAAGATACTAAAGCAACCAAGAACAAAAACATCTATTATTCCCAAAAATCCCAACACACGCAGCTGAAGCTGGACTTCCTAAAGCAGAGCTATCGATCTTGACTTTCACATAATATTCACCAATTGGAGCTATCCAATAAACCGGTAAAATACAAGGTGCTCTTCGAAACTTTGCACTAACTCACAACACATCTAAAATTCCGGTAAAATACGAGGCGCTCTTCGAAATATCGCACTAACGATTCATCCAAAATTCTTGTATCACTAAAGATGTCCAACTAAACCCCAAATCTAACTTGTTGGAAGTTAGAACACTACTTCATGTTTATTTCAACATCGTGTTTATCTAACTATACCTCAAATTCTCAACCACATAATTTGTTTTCTTCAATGATTTTGTTATCCTCGATATGTCCCACACTCGCTTCAATAATTTAGATATGTCACTTCCAAGTTTCAGTGGTAGGATTGGCTTTTGAATGGGCGATCAATACGATTGAAAAAGATCGTACGTTGATACTGGACGTGTATGTTGGTCTTTAATGGGGGTATTAAGTTGTACACCTCTTTTCGTTTTGCTTTGTTTATATATTCAGTATCCAGGTTTATATATATATATATATATATATAAAAGATAATGTTAGGTGTCTAATTTTATTTTCAATATCAACACACACTTAGTATCTGAGTTGACATTATTAAATTAATATATTAAAATTTATCACAAATAAATTAATTATATTTATTAATTAAATATTATCAAATCACACAGGATACCAGTAACATTATTTATATATATATATATACACGTAAAGCTGTCGTTTGCCATGCAAAAAAAGGATAATAAATAAAATAAAATATAAAATAAAAATTTTGTATCCCACAGTAAAATGTTATATCTCCCAAATAGAATGTTGAAGTCTTATTTTCTTATCATTATTTCTTTCCTATATATTTATGCTCTACTTTTTTTTTCATTTTCTCCCAAATAGAATGTTGAAGTCTTATTTTCTTATCATTATTTCTTTCCTATATATTTATGCTCTACTTTTTTTTTCATTTGTATTTATGCGTAATATGTAAAAATATTGAGCTATTTATGGACTAGCCCAACACTGTGAATCTTTTATTTATAAGTCTGAATTCTTTATGTGTAAACTCATGTCACAGACCATGTACAATAGCATGAAACTTAGGATAGACATAGCGCTTGAGAAGGGGGAAGTTGATGAGGAATTCATTAAAGAAGAACGAGAACGTGAAGCATTCGCTAAATGGACGGATGATTTCACCCGCCGTAATCACCCAACTGTCATCCAGGTTTCAAATTTCAGAGCCTAGCTACAACTTTTATAAATATAGTAATCGTAATTACATTGGCAAGATTATTAGCACATTATTGAAAAAGAAAAAAAGAAAAGCATCATTATTAATTTGCATAATTGGCAGATAATATTGAACAATGCTGAAGACAAAGACATCGGTGGGCATAGTATGCCCAACCTAATATATCTCTCCAGAGAAAAGTCGAAGGCCTTACCCCACCAGTTTAAAGCTGGTGCTCAAAATGCTCTAGTAAGTTTCCCACGAACAATACATATATACAAGACAATTTTATTATGTTTCTTTGATTTTATATTAACTTATTTAACTTTTAATTAAGTGCTTTATTGTTTGATTGTTTGGTCTTAACATAGCTTCGGGTATCTGCTACCATGACCAATGCACCTATCATCCTCACTCTGGATTGTGACATGTACTCCAATGATCCCCAAACGCCTTTGCGTGTTTTATGCTACTTTTTGGGCCCAGACGCTCAATCCAACGTAGCATACGTTCACTGTCCTCAAATGTTTAATGGGATCAACAAGACTGACATATATGCTTGTGAGAACAAGTTTATTTTTCAGATTAACCCTCGTGGTTATGATGGACTATTGGGCCCTAGTTATAATGGTTCATGTTGCTTTATCCGTCGACGGGCCTTTTTCGGTGCCCCATCTTCTCTGGAGTCGCTGGAAATCCCCGAAATTGGGCCAGACCACATTCCAAATAGGCCCATCCACTCCAAAGAAGTTCTCGCATTGGCCCATCATATATCCAGCTGCAACTACGAGAACAAAACAAACTGGGGCTCTAAGGTTAGTATACCAACTTATATATTGGATAGAGGAAATTTGATTTTTTGTGTTAATTTTTCAAAAAAATTGAAAAATCTCGGATTTCAATTAGAAAAATACTACTTTTAAATACAAATATCACTTTTTAATAACTAATGAGATACTTGAAGTAATCAATCAAATTACCTCAAAATAACTTGACTTGTTACCTTAAGTAACTAGATTGGTTATCTCAAGTAATTCAGCTCGAGTACTATTGAAAAATAGCAACTTTGAAGAGAAAGTGGTATATTTCTAAATATTTATTAAAAGTGTTTATTTTCTGAAAATATTTTCAAAATGATATTTTCTAAATTAATCCGGATTTTTCAAACAGTTTGGCCCATCCGGGATTTTTTTAATTTTTAGTACCTTGGGCTAGAATTTTGGAAGAAGCCCAGTTGGATATTTGGTAAATTTATTGATATATTTAATCGATGAGAGAAAAGTAGACAAATACTCCCTTTGAAAGCATATTTACATAGATACCCCTCTTTTAATTTTTAATAGATTCATATCAGTATTTATACAAGTTTTTGGAGATATGTATACCACAGTTATTTTATAATTGGTATACATTTCATGTATAAAAAGTGTACCTGAATATGAGTATACATTTTATAATGTAAACTATAGGCGTGTACTTGCACTGTAAATGTATACCATGTAAAATGTATACTTAAAAATGGGGGTATAAAACAATTAAAATGAAAAAGCAGGTAGTAAGTCTAAATTTCACTGAATAGATATTCTTATACGTAAACTAAAAGTTTTTTTTTTTCAATGACAGTTTTTATAATGACTTCAAAAAATGTCTGATTTTTATTTTTTAAAAAAACTTTAAATCGGTCATTCTTCTAAATTAAAGGCCCCAATCTAATTTGTTCAATGCGAAATGTACCTGATTAGTGGTGTTTTGGGATATATTGACTTTTCTAGAAGTATTTATAAAATGACTTTTTCATTAGTATTTCAATATTAGTGGCCGGAGTGTTGGTCCTACAAATGCCATAGATTTATGGCCATTAATGTAACGATTACTCGTCATTAATAATATGACATTTCTGGAAAAGTCATTTTAGCCCAAATTACTCCTGGTCATGTCCATTTCCTTTCTTTAATAGCGTCTTCATTTTTTTGACAATACAAATATGTCCTAAAATATGCAGATCGGCGTTAGATATGGATCTTTGGTGGAGGACTACTTCACAAGTTTCCGGATGCACACTCAAGGATGGAGGACCAATTTCTGCTATCCCAAAAGAGCACCTTTTTTGGGGAATGCACCAATCAGCCTCGTCGGTCTCCTATCCCAATGTAAACGATGGTGCCTTGGTCTCATTGAGGTGGGATTTTCAAAATACAGCCCAATAATTTACGGCACCCCAAAACTGGGTATTGTTATGGCCCTTGCCTATTCATACTTAGGTTTTTGGTGCACTTGGTCAATTCCAATTACGATATATGCCTTCCTTCCCCAGCTAGCTCTCCTCAATGGAGTCAGTATCTTCCCTAAGGTATGTACCTATTGATGTCATCGTGGTCTATAATTATGTAATTTTTTTTGACAATATTAGAAATTCCGCTTACTTTAATTCTACTTAACATAATAAATAAATTATCATAATTTAATTAGTGAATTGAAATTTATTACAAATAAATTTAACGTTACTCATTATTTATATTTTATATAGTGCAAAATCATAAATCACGTCAAGTAATATTAAAAAAAAAAAAAAGAATATTTAGTATTATCCAAAATTTTTTACTATTTCAACAAGAGTAATTCTACATGTGTCCAAAAAAAATCTATAAATATATATATAAATAGATGTCTTAACATAGGGTAACAAAAACTAGAAATGTTAGTTCTGTTTAGGGGTGTCAATTTCCCTCGGTGGAGACCCATGGGTACGTTCTAGGGGTGTCAATTTCATCCAGCGGGGGACCCACGGTGACCCCGCCTAATGGGGAGCTATAAACAGAGAACTTCGGGGTCGGGGAATAGAAAACCCACCTCGAGCTTGCCCTTATACTTATTTAAATAAATATATTTTTATATATTATATCTATAAAATACAAATAAAATAAATATTCAACAATTAAATTATAATATTTAGACTGATTTATATTATTATGATTACGTAATTAATTTTTATCTTTTTATTATTATTTTTTATATAAAAATGACTAGATAAAACCTGTTGGGGATTCCCCATTTTCGACCCCGTTTAACCGGGAATGGGGGCGGGGACGGGGAGATTTACATCCTACTTTAAATTTTAGTACCCAATTAAAAATTAGCATTAGAAAAGAATTTAAAACTCAAAATCGGTTTTTTTTTTCAGTTCACGGATCCATTATTGGTAAGTAACAAGCTAAAGTAATGAAACATTTTTCCACTTATGAAAATATTTTCTAAGAAAGAAAGAATTCATGTTAGGCCTTAACATCTTCCTTTACTTTTCTACTTTTACTATGTGTTCTTCTTACAAAAAAGGATTTCTCTTCCTCCAGAAAAACCAAGAAAGATTTTTTTTTTCATTTGTCATTTTTTTTAATCTTTTCAAATTGCCCCTCAACTGAAAGGTAATTAATTAAGCTTGTTTAGTTAAAAGGAGAGTTGGAAATATTTGTGTGACAGGTGACAGAAACATGGTTTCTCTTATACTTGTTTCTTGTCCTGGGGGCGTACGCACAAGAATATCTTGACTTTTCCCTAGAGGGAGGAACATTCATAAGATGGTGGAATTATCAGAGAATGTGGCTGATCAAGGGAGTCACATGCTACTCGTTTGCATTAGCGGAGTATCTTCTCAACTGCCTAAACATCTCAACTCAGGGCTTCAATGTGACTAGTAAAGTACTTGAAGATGAACAAAGCAAGAGATATAACAAAGGAATCTTTGAGTTTGGAGTTTCATCGCCCATGTTTGTGTCTTTAACGACAGCTGCACTTGTCAACTTGGTGTCGTTTATTGTGGGGGTCGTACAAGTCGTCACAGACACTGGCAAATTTGAAGACCTATTCATGCAGATATTTCTATCAGGCTTTGTCACACTGAATGCTTGGCCCATTTATGAAGCAATGTTCTTTAGGAGTGACAGTGGGAGAATTGTTACCAAAACGACTGTCGTTTCTGCTTTGCTAACTTTGGCTTTTTGTAAATCTGCTTCACTTATTTTTAGCCATTAAGGAATTAATACTTAGAGAGAATTTTGTAGTTGTTTGTCTGATTTGCGCTGGAAATGCGAATGTGTACTTATTTATCATATTTGCACTAAGGGTATTGCGGGTATTTAAATAAAGTTAAAGGAAGTACATTGGGCTAGTACTTTTGATAAGAGAGCGATGTTGTTCTTACGATAACACTGTAATCTTTGCTGAAGAAATAATATTACGGATTAGCAATTCCACAAATTTTCAGTTCTAGCTAAATAAACCATTTCCAATTCATTGCTCTATTTGGCAAAAAAATAAAAATAAATGCTAAATTTTGTACATTATTTCATTTTCTACTCCAATGCATAATGCTTTTTTAAATACTCAATCAATTACTCTTGAATGAAAAAACATGATTTTCTATTTTTAATCAGTACACCTTTTAAAATAATAAAGAGTTAAAAATAGAACTTTTAAAATCAATTAGTAATGAGTAATATAATGATTATCTATGACATAATACTCAGTCTATATAATGGCAGGATATACTTTTCGGAATATTCTATGTAGTCGGATTGTATTTGGCTGAGGTCATGGTCGGACGAATCATAACGATCCATAATGGTTTATTGGCATCCCAATATTGCTCGCTTTGATCGGACGTTGTACGATCCCCAGTGGTTGGGAGTGTCACCCTTCTCCTGAAAGACAAGGTCCATCCTATTCCGCCCAGGTTATATCCCGACCTGGCTTTGGCCCGAGCATATAAATATGGGTTCTGACCTAGGTGATCATTTATGACACCATTCTTCTATGCCATATGTTGTTTTACTATTGGTCGAGAGAATTACTCCCAACAATTGTCATTTTTATGATTTTAATTTAAGTCCACCGTACTCCTGTCTGGTCCATTTGCAATCAAGGTTCCCTGAGGGAGGACCCCATAGCGAGTACGGCTACTACAGTAATTGGTCTTTACGTCCTTTACGGGCAACAAATTGTTTGGTAAATGGTAACTTTACTTGAACTAGTAATTAATTTAGTTATTGATTCTGATGTCTTGTTACAAGAACGGTGAACGGTGGTTAATAAGTTACAGAATTAGTTATTAGGTTTAACATTAAGACTACTTAATTCTTGTTGGACCTCTTCGTCAAAATCTTCTCTCCGCTGGCTCATGTCTTCGCTCGCCAACAGCCCTTCGAGGTAGATGTTATCTATGCGTACCTCTGCGACTTCGTTCCTCAAATCCAGGACAGCCTCATGGGCCATCTCTGCCTTCCGATTTGCTTCTGTCAGGGCGGCGAGCATCTGATCTAGCTTCTGCTCCAGATCTGGTCGTACTTCTCGGGAGCTCCATTCGGTGTCGGGACGTGTGCTCTTGGTTGTTATCCTCGAGGGTATCATCCGACGTTGTATGGCCTTTTATTCATAAAGAGCGCAATCGTGAGTCTCCTACTCTTTTTCTCACGCTCAACCGTTATTCCCACAGATGACGCCAAACTGTTGGATCGGTTTCTCACCAGTTGTCCACGTGTCTTTGAACCGCTGATGATGTGTCCTCCAACTGTCCACGTATCCTTGCTATTCTAAAGTACTCTAAACTTCAGGCAGGGTCGGAGAGGCAGGGGTGGCCACCTGCAAAGACTCTCCGATACTTAAGTCAGTGGTCTTTCTTTGATTTAGGGTAGCAAGGATTTAGATCTATATGAGTATATATTTATTTCTTGCTTGTAAACTTTTAAATATCTCTTTTTATATGCGTACATGCCCCTCTCGGGAACGCATGGCTCATATATATATAGTCCTGAGATTGTGAACCATCCGGGTCTCATTCTCAGGACTGAGTACATTTTTCTTCAAAATTTTTCCCAGAGATCACGGGCCGAGATTATCATGATCTCCTCTGTATCGCTGTAGCCTGGTTTCTGCCGCCTCCTATAGCTTGAGTCTGTCAGGGGTGAGATTTGGACAAATATTCTTTCTGTCAGGATGACTTGCCCCTTGCGCACACCTACCCAAGATCGCATTAAATGCTCTGTTGGGTCTGGAGTTGTGAGTTGCTTTCCATTATATTCTGGTGGAAGACCCTTGGGGCTTTCAACCCCCCAGCTGTCGAGGTCTGGGTCGGACTGGGCCGAGTCTATCCAAGGTCTGTAATGGGCTCGGTCCTAACCTCGGACAGCCCAATAGCCGATGTGGTATCACGTGTGACCCGCGTGGCCTTTAGTTAATCATTCTCGACACCTGTCGGACAGTAGGCCCCGTTTGCGACATGTTCTGCCGCTTAATCGTCCACGTAGTGTATGATTTGAGAACAGGTCCCACAATTAGCTTCTTTATTACCTAGAATTTTCCCCACCAGGCATAACTCCAATTTGTCTTTGTCATCCGAGTATAGGCCCTCTTCATCCATAAATAATAGGCCCTCTTCATATTCAAGGTGAAAATAGTATTTTATCTATATATTTAATTAAATAGTATTTTTCTAGAAAGTACCGTGTAGAACTTTTTATAATAGGTACCATCTCTATAATTGATATATTTTTCTTAAAATACCATATATTCCTTAATTTCCTCTTTATCAAACACATTTAGTTCACACAGTTGTCCAATAATTATTTGAACTTTTTGAAAAGTTTAACCAAACTGGCCCTAAGCGGAAGTTGGCCCAACTTCACCCATAACCACATATAAAGTACAAATGCGGGGCTCAATAAAGACAAAGTAAGTGCAACTAATATTATCAGAACCTAAACATGGTGTCCCTACAAATAAATGGTAAAAAACAAAAAAAGTCAAGTATTTATGGTGGTGGTGTGGTGACGTGACGTGACACTACTAAGGGCCGTTCGGTATGGAGTCCAAAAGTAAACTGAGGGTGATATGATTTTCAGGGAACCTGTATCACTCTGTTTGGATTAGAATGGGAAGATTCCTGAGAATATCAAATTAATGTGTTTGGTTTTGCGCGGTAATAGGAAAGCAACAATTTATTTTTTTAAAGCAGGAAACATAGAAATAAATATACATTATATATATACATTCATATTCTAATAATTTATTAATGTTATGTTGATATACAACAAATATTATTAAGTTAGGGTGCTTTTGAAAATTTAAATTAGCATGAAATCATTATGTAGTTTTTGTAAGTACTAACAGAATTTAATTACAATTATCAATTCAATTCAATTCAAATTAATTGAACGTTTTCTGATTATATATAGAACCTTATACCGCGTTATTTTTTCATCCAAATTGATTTAACAAAAATTTAGTTTATATTTTATTAAAAAAAACTCGGTAAGTGTCAGTAAGTGAAAATGAACTTAGTTTTTCACTTTTTTTTTTTTTTCAATGAACAGAAACATAAAAACCCCTAAAAGTTACGACATAAAATCTGTTTTTTTCTTTTTTTGGGCAGAATTGTTCTCCATCGACGGTAGAAGCGATGATTCAAGTTATTGGGGGCAAATATTGCATTTGCCTTCTCTCACGCTAGTCCAATATCCATATTTCACTCTCCTTTTCATTTTAATTTTTTTTAAAAAAAGAAGGGTAATTGATACACAAGTCCATTTTTTTTTAGCTCACCAGCTTCTTCCTCTCTGCAACTTCACTTCTTCACAACAATGGCAGAAACGGATTGAGCTATGCCTTCTCTGTCTTCAACCTCATCCAATTCTCGTAACTTTTTCCTTCGACAACATCATTAATTAGAGCAGAGACCATATTAGCATATCTAGTTTCCCATGACAGATCGCTTTTTCGAAAGCGATTTCTTAGGAAAAAATTCAGAATAAAAGAAAAAATACAAGAATAAAAAAACTTCTAAATCCAAACAAGAACCAGAGAAAAATGAAAGGTTGAAGAAATAAATAAATAAATAAATGAATTAAGATTTTCTGAAGAGAAGACCGACGGATAAACCCAATTTATGGGTTGACTTTTAAGTTAGTTGCCCAAAAATTGATCGAGCGTGGGACCCACCGTTTTAAGATCGCTGGGTATTTAAAATCCATCTGTTTAGGTTACTTTCAGATTACCCTTTTTCCAGTAAAATGAGCCCCATCGGGGTCACTTACTCGAGTTCCAAAAACACTCATACTATATACCAAACACGGAAATCTGCAAGAATTCCATTCCTATTAGTCTCTCGCATTTATATATATACTACTGAAAAGTTGCACATGCAATGCTCCTGCTTTTATGACGTAAAATTTTGAATTTCTATCCTCAAAAAAAAAAAAATCTTGAATTTCTACTGTATACAAGTATATATAAAAAGAATCTAATTTATAACATAGAATGATGAAGTAAAGATATTTAAAAAAAAAAAAAGAGTAAATATATATTAACAATTAAATTGCTTTTAAATAAATAATATATTTACACAATTTCCAAAACTTTACATGTGCATACCAAAAAAATACAATGAAAATTCTCAATTCATGAATTTTATTACCTATACAATAATTATTTATAAACTTATATTAAGGATTTTTATTCATTTAACTAATTAAGATGACAAAATTTGAAAATGAAATAATTAATTTGGACAAATACAATTACTGGAAGAAGTGATTGTTTAACTCTAACATTGAGAATAAAGGTTGAAAGTCCCTTACTTCTAATTTAAAAATTAATAATAACAGTGATAAGACAATGTTTATTGTAACCTTTTTAAAGATAAAAATATTTTTGTTTCAAAAAGTCCCTTACTTCTAATTTAAAAATTAATAATAACATTGATAAGACAATGTTTATTGTAATCTTTTTAAAGATAAAAATATTTGTGTTTCAAATTTTTGTTCCCCAGTTTTAAGATTTGTTTTTGGATTTTTGGGTTATTGTTGTTGTTGTTTTCGTATTTTTTTTCCTTTTAGCTTCATATTTACTCAGGGTGTTTGAATTTAATATTTTTTTATCTCGAATTTTAACGCTAGTCATATTCATTTCCGTTACGTGTAATTTTTTTTTTACTTATTATCTATTTTTTGACATTTTTATTTAACAATTAATTAAGTAGAAAATTCTAATAAATTTGAGAAATAAAGATATATAGATATGATTATTTAATTCTCTTATAATTTGCATCTAAAACTGCATTTTTTATTTTGTTTCAACTATTAAACCAGCCATATTCCTCATTTTTGGAAGTATTAAAGAAAAAAAAAGTTGTAATCTTTTTTCTGAAAAGAAATGATTAATACATAAATGAGAATGAATCAGATTAATACATAAATTTAAATAATACGTGTAAAAAAATTCATGTGTACATAATTGTATCCTGATTTATATCTTGGTTAGCATTGCTCAAGAGCCTAAAAGAAAAATAAAAAAAAAATCAACAAAATCTTGATATACGTGTAAACCTATATATATATATATTCTAAAAGAGGTGTAGATTTATTCTTACAAATTAATAAAATCTTGATATGTGAATTTATAATAAAAAAATTAAAAATTAGATAAAAGTTCCAAAATAGTTCTTGCATAATAATAGATTATTTAAATTTATTAAAATCAACAAAGGAAAAACTTAAAAAAGAAATGAGATAAATAGAAAAAAAAATTTCGACCGTGAGCTGCTTATCTGCGTTTGGTATAAATATATATATATATATATATATTGGTAATAATAATATTGAGCTAATATTAATAACTACTTTGCTCAACTTCGCGGATCTTAGCTTAATTATTGGTGCTCATATATGTAAGGTGAAGATTGTTCTTCATTACAAAGATAATGGAAAATTATCATTGACTTTATTTATATTTCTTTTACAGAACTTTTTTTTTTTTTGGTTTGCTGGAATGTCAAATAAATCTTCATATTGCATTTTTCATTTTTCTTTTTGGAATTTTGACATACATACCAAATCTAGTCCTTTGGAATCAACTAAAATGGAGAATTTTGAAAAAGAAAATGACAAATTTCCCCTTCTAAAAGTAAAATTAATAAACTTTGAAGATTAGAAAAAATTAAATGAAAGTTTAATATTAACTTTATTTTTATTTTATTGTGCATATAATATAATGTTGGGTGTTATATAATGTGTTTTATTGTTCTTCAAGGTCAATTACGTCATTTACTTTTATTTTCCTAACTTTATCTATAACATTTAGAAAAACTATTATTAAAAACTTTATCTATGTCATTTATTTTTATTTTCCTTTAAAGTGTCTTTTAATAAAAGACTTATTATTAAAAACTCTTTAAAGGACTCTTTAAGCTATAATTTGTCAAGTTGGGAGAGATAAATTCGATAGAACTTACTGATTTAGAAAACTAATTGAAAAGGAAACTGCTATCTGAAGATTTAATTTGAATTTCGGAACACACATAGTTGTTTCGTTAATCAAGTCAAAATGTAGTCATCACAAGCTCTTAATATCATCCTTTTTTTTTTTTTTTGACATTGTGCATAGAGAAAAGCAGCCGTTTCCAGGTTTATATATAGCTTTGATATTATCTTTACTAATGGACAAATTAATATTTAGCGGTTTTCTAATTCAATTAAGTAGGGGCATTTATGTCTTTTTCCTAAGTATATAATAGTAAATCCAATATAGGAGAATCCAACACTAATCTTAATAAAAATTTCATATATCTAAATATATTCATAACTCAAGCACGATACAAAAATTCAAATGAAATTAGGGTGAGAAAGAGGTAGAACTTCAAGCTTTTAATCTTTTCAAGTCACTCTTTCGAACATCTTCTCCTAGAATTTTAGCTCTAAGCTTCTTCCTCTCTAGAAATTTTGAGTTTTCATGTTATTTTTTCTCTCCAACTCTTCACATATGAAATAGAGGTTTAAGGATGTATTTAAGAGGCTTCAAGATGACCTAAGCTAGGTGAAATATCAACCATTCAATCAGATAATATCAAGAGTCCAGATTGACTCTAAAAACTCACTAAAAATGCACTTTAGGATGCTAGGTAGTACCGTGGCACTCTAGCCTCTAAAAATCTGATTTCCAAGGAGCTTCGCGGTACTCTCAGTTCTAGAATTTAGTACGACAACTTTTCTTCCTGGGGGCGTCATTTCCTCATTTTAGCTCTATTTTGCTTGATTTTTATTGTGTTGTATATATATCGGACTCAACTTTCTTTTAACATGATTAAAATTTCATATTTATCTCTAATTTATCTTGATTCTTATTTATTCATAAAAACTACAAAAATAAAATAAATGCACATCAAACCAACATAAATACTTGAAAATTTACAATTTGAGCTAAATGATACTTGATTTGTGAGTAATTAATAATTCATCAAAGTACAAGCAATATTAAAAATGAAGCAAAAAGAGATGAACAAATCTGAAGAAAGTAATGTAGTGGAATTATTGATTGATAAAACAAAGAATCTTAAGACCAAGATATGTTATTTCCTGTGTGATAAAGTTGGTTACTTCAAGAATAATAATTCAAAATCACATAAGCAAACTACCGTAGGAGAGTAGGAGAATAAAACTTAGTGCGTGCTAATATGGTGGAGGGATATGAAAGTGCAGAGATGTTACTAGTCACAACATCAAAGTTGGATAATAAATTGATTATATTGAATCATGTTGCACATTGTGTTGGAAAAATGGGTTAAGGAAATAATTTGGGCTTGGCTTGGGCTTGGAAGCCCAAGTGGATTTTAAAGATTAAATTTGTTATAAAACCCATTTTCATGGACCATTTTGAAACTAAAAATTGAGTGGGATCCACATCTTATTGATGAAAGATCTTAGTGAATTCTTGTTCTCTTCTGCGAGGACATCGATTTCGTATATTCACACTCTCAAAATGGTGCACGGATGAATGAGAAATTGTTGCTCAAAAGTGCACCATTGAAATGGAAAATGAAAGAAAAATATTATAGTCCCACATTGGTGGGAAATGCATGGTGCAAGTGGTTTATATAGAACCTTGTTTTGTGATGGTGGTAAGAATAACAACCACAGATGCTCTCTCAGGCGCACGCAGGGGGGGGGTACAAATCTTCGGGGTTGGGCCTGAATTTGCATGGGCTCGTGTGTGCCCGCACCTGCGGACACGAATGCTGGGCCGAAACTTGGACTATAGTAAGCCCAACCTTTTGTTGTGGCCTAATATTTTTTTTTCTAGCTAGAGCTTTTCGAGTGTCTAGAAATTTTGATTTCAAACCTATCCAGTTCGTAGAGTGGAGGTGTTGGTGCTTCACCTTATATATTGCATGTTACAACTGGTGTGACAATCTTAAAACTGAATCATTGCTTTATATAAGATTTTTGCTAGGTTGCATGTTAGAATTTATTTTATTAAATTCTTTATGCTAGGTTGCATGTTAGAATTTATTTGTTAAATTCTTTATGCTCATATCTGCAATATATATAATTCTAGTTATTTGAATAAATATATTGCTCTGCTGCTTTGTTATTACTATTATTCTTCGTGTGGAATTCTTGTGGAGGAGAATTTGTATTCTGTCTAAGGAGACTGGGTTTGAAGAGGAAGCAACTGTGATCCCTCCACGTCTTTCCTGGGAGTTTCTTTGAAATTCTATCTAGGAGGTGGGATTTTAAGTGGGACCTGTTTGTGAACCCTCGGCCTTTCCTAGGAACAAATTTATACTGAAATTAATAATCTTTGATTGATTAATTTTAGAGATGGCGAACAACAATGTTGATGTTGTCAATGCCGAGAACATGGCTAGTTCTCAACAGCCTGCTGTGGCATCTGCAGTGATAGTGCCAGTCCCTGCTATGACTCGAGTGTCAAACCCTCTTGTGACTCCAATGATACCAGCAGGGCACCATGGAGAGAAGCTTGAGAAGTTCAATGGGTTGAACTACAAAATGTGGCAGCAAAAAATGCTATTTTATCTGACCACATTGAACCTTGCAAGGTTCTTGACTGAAGAGGCTCCAAAAGTCAGAGAAGATGAGCAAGATTTCCAAGTTCTTGCTGCGGTAGATGCTTGGAAACAATCTGACTACCTATGCTGAAACTATGTAATGAATAGTTTGACCGATTCATTATATAGTGTATATCGTAATAAGAAAACGGCAAAGGAACTGTGGGAGTCATTAGACCATAAATATACAACTGAGGATGCTGGTTCCAAGAAATTTGTGGTGGGACGCTTCCTCGATTATAAAATAGTCGACTCAAAAACTGTAATCAGTCAAGTTCAGGAGTTTTAATTGATTCTCCATGAGATTCAGGCAGAAGGGATGACCCTTTGTGAACCCTTCCAAGTAGCTACTATTATTGAGAAGCTACCCCCTTCATGGAAGGATTTCAAGAGCTACCTAAAACACAAGCGAAAGGCCATGAGCCTTGAAAACCTTGTTATAAGGCTCCGCATTGAAGAAGACAACAGACGTGCTGAAAAGACTAGTATGTCTAGGGCAAAGGCAAATGTTGTGGAGCATGATCAAGGCTCCAAGGCTAAGAAGAACAAGTCAAAGAAAGGATCCAAACTAGGACCTAAAGGTGGAGTGGGCAAGAAGCAAAAATTTCAAGGAAAATGCTTTAACTGTGACAAGATGGGTCACAGGGCTTCAGATTACCAACTTCCAAAGAAAAAGAAGAATGAAGCCAACACGGTGGATGGTATCACAAAAGATGTAGAAGACATAAGTCTGTCTGCAGTCATTTCTGAAGTCAACTTTATTGGGTCCAATCCAAGGGAATGGTGGATTGACACTGGAGCTTCAAGACATGTTTGTTCTAACAAGAGCCTGTTCACAAGCTTTGAACCGGTAGAGAATGGGGAGAAGCTCTTCATGGGTAATTCAGCCACGTCTGAAGTACAAGATCTGGGCAAAGTAGTGCTAAAGATGACCTCTGGGAAGGAACTGACTCTGAATAACGTGATGTACGTACCGGATATCCGTAAGAACCTTGTGTCTGGTTCACTTCTGAATAAGCATGGATTTCGTATGGTATTTGAGTCAGATAAATTTGTATTGACCAAAAATGGTCTTTTTGTGGGAAAGGGATATGAATGTAGGGGTATGTTCAAACTAAATGTAATGACTGTAAAGCCCAACATCAATAAAGCTAGTTCTTCTACTTATTTGATTGAGTCTTCTACTTTATGGCATGGTAGACTAGGACATGTTAATTATGATACTATACGTAGATTAATTAACTTAAATCATATTCCTGATTTCCAAATTGATACAAAACATAAGTGTCAAACTTGTGTTGAGGCAAAATTGACAAGGTCATCTTTTCAAACTATTGAAAGAAATACGGAACCCCTTGATTTAGTTCACAGTGACATTTGTGATTTAAAATTAGTACAAACAAGGGGAGGCAATAAGTATTTTATTACTTTTATCGATGATAGCACAAAATATTGTTATGTGTATTTGCTAAAATCCAAGGACGAAGCAATAGAGAAGTTTATTCTTTATAAGAGTGAGGTCGAAAATCAACTTAATAAGAAGATTAAGATGATTAGAAGTGATCGTGGTGGA